>QDHC01007262.1:90925-103859 GCA_013186455.1 Papilio dardanus tibullus
ATACCGCTGAGGACAGAGTGTTCCACTATGAGGCTGTGCGAGGTAAAAAAGTAAGTACTAAGAAATAGTAATTCATCGTGATGCAACCTGCACATATCGGCGAAGAAATTCAAAGATATGTGTATTCACGCAAAATATGCGCTAGTCGTGGAGTTGCGGAAAATGGAGCCCATCATGGGTCGAACCTTACCTTACCTGAAGTAGAAAGTATTATTATCTTACCGATAATCTAAACTATCCAAACATGCAGACAAAGAATATTTTTGTATGAATTTTCAAGCGAATTCAGGTAGCTTTTGTATTGTGTAACTTACACTACGAGTAGATCTGGATATTTTATTTCCAGAATAAAAGAAAATACATTTTACTTTATAAAATTTTGCAACATTGCTGAAATATCTTTTCCATTTATTTGATCATTGTTAAAATATAGAAATGTTACGTTTCGTATCGTTGTCGAGACATCACGTTTCATTTAATGAATAGCACAATAAAGTTCGATACGTATTCCTGAGCTTCACAGTTCACTGAGCTCAAACATTATTTCCAATTTAACGACATTCAATATCTTTATTTCCCTCTTTACTATTCGAATTATAAAGTCGCTATGCCAATTCTTTGTATACATTTAGAGTTATGAAAATGCATTCTATACTTATTTTGTTATTAATTTACGAAAGGCTAAAATTTTGTACTTCTTTTGAAGGAAATTATACTGACAAATGTTTTTTTTATAAGAAAATCACCGAGAAAGAAGAACACCGAGGTGATCATCGACGCCCATGGACATCTGCAATACCAGAGGAACCACTGATGCGTTGCCGGCCTTTGGGGAGGTGATACGCTCGCTTCTTGAAGGACCCTAAGTCGTAGCGGTTTGGAAATACCGCCGAGGACAGACTATTCCATGTATGTACGAGTAATTTGATTTATATACGTTAATATGGAGATGTGCATAAAGGTACAATATTTTAATAAATAAGCTTTAATTATGGTTTTGTATTGTTGGTTTTATTATTTATAGTGTATGTTTATGTACTCGTAGCATCGTATTGGAGTTGGTCTGTAATGGTGTTATGTATTGTGAATAAAATAAATTAAAAAAAATAAAAAAATGATTTATTTTTGAATGTCAACCAATAGATTAAATCAACTTAATCCATTAAGTACTTTGATTAATAATTATTTAACCCATTAAACAAATGACCAACTAAATTAATTTCCATTTGAAAACATATTGTTTCAACAATGAATATCGATACAATTGCAAAGAAGCGCTTCACTAAAGCAAATCAAACGTCGATGTCGACACTAGACAGACAAAATGAGTCCTAGCTCCGGATATTACAAGTCGGCGTGGAACGTTCTAGCAATTTAATAGACTCTTGACGACGTATACTACTTTAAATGTATACTACTCTTAGTGTATTCTAAATGTAGTATACAATTTTCAATGTATAATAAACTGTAACCCATGATTGTTAAAACTTTTTTGTTATATTATAAAGTGGTAAACTAGCAAGCTGCCGCCACCTGGATTCGCTGAAGTAGCGAAGCAACCGCTGCTCATAGACATCCGCTATTGCAGATGCATTGCATACCCTTAATATTCGGAGCAGGAGACTCAACATCAATTATTTTTAAGAGAAGAATAGGAAGGGAAAGTGGACTTAAATTATGACTCTAAAAACTTCTATAATATTCATTAATTCTAGAAAATATCGCTATTAACAGCTCAATTTATCATTAATTTTCATGTTATTTTTGCATAGTTCTCCTAGAAACACAGCTACTTATATCTAATTTCTTAGTATAATTAGCGTATTAAACTATCAAAGCTTTCAAAGATATACCTACAATTGAAAGTGTGAATAGCAAATATTTAATATTCTAGCAAATACAGAAAATTAATGAACTAAATTAAATTAATTAACCTTTGACGGAACTTATTCCTCAACACTTAAGCCGCCATTAGCTGCTAAATTAACGTAACGAGCTTCAGTGTAAAGTAAATCATACGGTAATATTCACGTCTGCTAATTATAAAATATTTAATGATATGACATTTCACATATTAACCCTCTGAAAACCAACATTTTAAGATAAAAATCATAATTTAAATATGAGAGTATGTAAGTATATTAGTAAATACACAATTTCGTAATGGTTAAAGAGATATAAATTAAATTTAAAGTAACAGATTTTTTTTTATTTCGCTTCGAAGACACGACACGAGCAATAGCCGGTAATGAAATTAAAATATCTTTGATTTATTTCTAACAATAATGATACAAAATCTATATGAATCATTATTTTTTGTCAACAATCATTATTTAAAGTAATTAAGCAATCATTATTCAGGGTAAATACACTAAAAGGCAATGTAGTAGCAATTTAATCATCATAAAAACGACATCACCGACACTTTGAGAGTAAATGATGTTAAAAAAGTAATTTCTACAATCCTCCAGTGAGTTTAAGGTGTCATCTAGAGTTTTATGGAAGACTGTCTTAGAAATACATTATTATTTTTTATTTTCTTACAAATTAGACAAAGATTGGTCAATGTTTTTTGAAAAAAATGCGCTGAAAAGGTTTTTAAAACGCAAGATTTTTTTAAATTAAAACTAAAACAACAAACTCGCGGTTCTTACTCTTTTCTGCTCTGTTGTAATACAATTTTCTATAGCTATACTATCAGTAGTGAGTTCCTTAAACGCAAGATTTAATACTCATTCTCTAGACGAAGACTCCAAACTCCGGACGAGCGTGTCCGTTTGAATTTAATGATAATAAATAATATTATTAATAGATGATGTTCAGATTGTTAAACGCGTATATTTGGGACGGCCGAGTGGTAGGCGCACGGTTGGCAGTCCCAGGTATCGCTGGATTGATAAGGTCGAAAAGATCTAAGGGAGCTCCACGTCCGCGGTTGGCTGGGATGGCGCGGGATCGCCAAGTATGGAGAGATTTCTTGTCGGAGGCCAAGGCCCACTTCGGGTCATCGTGTCACCCTAGTTAGAAAGAGCTATGCTTGGTAAGTTCGTATAAAATTGACCTTCAATAAAGATTGTTCATAAAATGTAGCAAAAGCAAAATAAACATATTTGATTATTCAATCGTTACGAAGACATTGTTAAAATTAACATAAATATATTCATTTATATGGTAAAATATTCAAATGTTTTAGTATTCATGAGATTTGATACAGTTCAGTTCATCTGGAAAAATATATATTTAAAATACTTTATTTTATTTCATAAAAGCTGTAATTAAAATGTTATTGTGGGTTCTCCTGTCGACTTATTTCTAATAACATATTGTTATCCTTCTTATTTTCTTTGAAGGAAGAGAGACAAAGATATATTTGAGTACATGTCACACCTATAGATTCGAGGTATAACGATATAAATGTCTAAACTTTGCTCAGTAAAATGCCTTAGAAGTTACCAAGTGAACAGACAATCTAATGGAAAATAAAACTTCGAACAATTCAAGTTTAAAGTAGATCTAAATCTATAGTAAGGATAACAATGTTTTTTATTAATCGTTCCTTTAAGCAGCTAAATTAATTTAATGAGTTCTGTAACAGTAATTGAAAAGATAAATATCGACCAACATAAATAAGAAATGTTCATTTGTTACAGTGCAGAAAAACACTACAGTTTAACTGCACAGTTAAAACGTGCCCACGTCAAGTTGAAGTGAACAGTATAACTGTACAGTTCTCAGTTTTACCTATACACGTCAGTTTTAACTGTGCAGTGGAACTGTGCAGTTAAAACGAGCGTCTGTAACCGGCTTAAGACAACTTAACTTAGTAGAACGCTAATAAAATATTCTCTAAAATTATAGAACATGGTATGCGTTCAGATAATTAATTTTCAATCATATTTCAATAATGTTCTTAGAACTGAGAATTGATTGTGAAATTCTGTTGATTTAATTTACCGGGAAAATTTAATTTTGTTATATGGTTTTACGTTTTTGATCAAAATGTATTATAATATTCAGTACCACATATACGATGGAAGTAAATATAAAAACTCAAATTCGAATCCTTTCTCACAACCCGTCATCAATCAACTTTGTTTGTTTCCCAGTTTTTGGGGGATTGGGAACGTGTTCATATTTGTTTCTATTCAAAGTTAGACAATGAAAATGTATTTTTACAAATAAAAGATAGGTACTATCATATACAAAGCATTTATTTCAGTTTTGCAGGAGTAAAATACACAAATGTTAAAATACAAAAATCAACCAGTGATTTAACGCTCGATTTAGCGCATAGAGAACACATATTTGAATAACTTAAAAAAAATCTTAAATGCTTCCTTAACCTTTTTGTAACAATACTGTAATACATAATAGTAAAATCCTAATCCCATGTACAATACCTTACTCAACATAAAACTTTAGAAACTGTCCTCATCTTCCTATAAGTTAAACTATAAACCTGAAGTTTTCCAATGATTGGAAAAATAGGTTTAGTTTAGAAATTAGTCTTCTAAAACTAATTGTAGTTTTCTGTGTACTGAGATGATATTTGTAATAATTAAAAATCCAGCTTGTAAAAATAAGCTGTGTATTTTTCGTTTAAAAGTACTTTAACCCAAATAAAATGACAATGAGGCGAGAAAAAGTGTCGGAAAGTCGTTCTAAATGAGCTTCGCTAATGGAAAGTAAGTCGCGTAAACTTTTATAATATCTCATCATGAAACTAGGTGAAGAGGTACGTTTTTTTATAAGCACTCCGAGTTATAATCGAAATAGGATTTTACTTAAAACAAAATCACTAATCTAAACCAAATAACTAAAGTTATGTTAATCAAAATATTTTTATTGTTCATAGACAACGCGTACTTAATGGGAATTTGTAATTTAAATTTCTAAAAAGTTTTCTACTAGGTTTTATAACCTAAATTATCTATAAGAAATATACTTTTAGAATATAAAATAAAATCAAAGCTAAGAAGGCCTACAAGCAGTAACAATACATAATAAGTGCTGCAAGAATCTTCTCATAACATTTTAGGCTTGAGTTTCGGCAACCACTTCTAGCCGAGGCACACCAGTTCGGAATCCGCGAGGGGGCATGCGTCGAAATCTGCCTCTGTTTGTGGGACTGTTGCCGTCTCCTCTACTGGCGCGAAAATTGCGTCGATAAAAATTTCTTTGTGGCTGCGGCACATGCGCTTCTTCCCCGTGCATGCCACCGTTGTACAGAATTGGCCCATGACGTCCCATGCCCCTACGTGGAGCACCCTCGCCACCTCGTCCGCCTCGTCTAAAGAAACCGCGACGTTTGTCAGCTGCGTAAGGTGATCCTTTTACTGGCCCACCGCCTGGACCAGTCACTCCTGCAGCTTCAAAGCCTTTTTCACCGACAACCATTGCAAATTCCACAGTTTCGCCATCACCTACAGACCGCACAGCTTTGCGCGGATTGTTTCGAGCTATCGCTGATTGATGCACGAATACATCTTCCTTTGTATCGTCCCTGTTGATAAAACCATATCCACTCTTTACATTAAACCATTTCACGGTGCCAGAGACTTTCTCAGCGACGATCTGTTTAGGGCCTTTATGAAGTACTGAATGGGGTTTGTGTTCTTGTTTTATTTCGAGAGGTTGCTCTTGTTTCCGTTCCTTAGGTTGTTGCTGATCTTGTTTCTGTTGTTCGGGTTGTTGTTGATCATGTTTTTGTTCTTGCAGTTGAAGCTGCTCGAGTTTTATTATTTCATCTGACAGCTGCTGTTGATTTTGTTCCGGAGATTGGTTTACGTCCTGTTTTAATTCGTGGACTTGTTCAGGTTTCCGCTCTTCATGTTGTTGCTCTTGTTTTATTATATCAAGTTTCTTCTCCGGGATAACTTCGTTATCAGCCATGATGAAAATGATATGATTTGGTGACAAACAACTAGCACTTATCTCAAATCGTTGCTAATTTTATTAAATTAGATAACTTACGCGAGAATCAGTATTATTGAAGATAACACACCTGAAACAAATACAGTGATTGTTAATATTTTTAATTTTAATACCCAGACAGTATATGCTTTTATTTAAATTAGAACGAGTAACATTTACTTGGTATACTTATAATTAACCTAACCCCTGTGAAGAAAAACTTAGCAGCCATTTTATAGCGAGCATTTCTACTAATAAAACGCTACTTTATGTGGTTGACGTTGCACTATTAATATAATGACCTTTTAATGGGTAATAGAGGCTTGATCTGCTCCCTATCTCGTGTAACTTTCTATAATCCAGGCTATTAATAAGAAAGGGTTAGTTCCCTTTTTAGATCTCGATAAAATATCACAGGTTCATTGCTTCGATCAATAAACATATTTAAAAAGTTATAATGATTGAATACTTATACATTAGTGTAGATAGTTAAAATCTACAGAATAAAAAAAAATGTAACCGAAGCAATGTAAGATTAATTTCTTATCCAGCAATTGTAAGTCTCCAGATTCGTAAAATAACTGGTTTCATTTCTACATTCACCTTAAGCATTGCCTTGGGGCTTTATTTGCGACGATTTCGTATATTTCGTCGTATTCTCGAATCTTTATTCTCGCTTCGTGAGAATGAAAAAAGCCTATAATGTTCCTCAATATCGGGCGCTTTATCATATCGTAAATATTTATGTGAGCGCTGTGTTAGGTTAAGATTAAATCTCACGAACAGCTCACTACATATTATTGAGAGTACGCTTTAATACTTAAAATAGCACTTACATAATTATACTAGAGTTTGCTTGCGCCTTTGTCGGCACGGAATTGAAAAACATAACCTATAGTTACTCTGTGATAATGTAGCTTTCTAATAGTGAAAGAATTTTTTAAATCGGCTGAACAGTTTTCGTGTTATTCCTCTTTATAGATTTAGTATAGGTTTTTATTATAAAGGTTAAAAAAACTAACCGTAGTAGTAAACAAGTTGGAACTTAATCTGTTATGTTCGTTTTTTCAATTCCAGTAGTTCTTAAGAAATAAACTGCTATAACGTCTTCTATAATGACATGTGCTATTCATTCAAAGCTTCTACATACTTAACCCAGTCCTGGAAAGTTAAAAAAATAATTAAAAAGTCACTTGATTTCATTCCAGCTTAAAAATGTGTTGAGCTTGCATGTGGCGCCCTCGACCTCCATTCATTATTATATGCATTTCAAGGTCACTGTGAGTCTCAAAGGACAAATTGTTAAAGAAAATAACTCACCTGGGTACGGTAGTGTGCAATAGACCACGTGATATATTTGTCTGCAAGGATTCAATTTACCAACTTGCGAAATATGAAACTTTTAATTTGATGACAGGATATATCGAATTTGACTTAAATTGAAGAATAATTTTATCAGAATTTGACACTGTTTCGTCAAAGATGGGAATGACTTACTTCGTCGCGTATTTAACGCAGTGTGACCTACTAGCGTGAAAGTAATGCAATGACAAAAAAGTTAAAATATGTGGGTAGTTTTATTTAGTTAAAAGCAAGATAAAGAATGTCACCAACATGTTAGAAATTGGGTCATTTTAGTATATTAACTCTGACTAAAGAAATTTCAACAAATTCAAGTGATTTTGTCAAAAATACTGATTAGTTGAATGAAATGACTACGAAAAATGATTTTGGATATGATACGTTAGTTTGAAGACCACAGTTAGATAAAATAATATTCTATATACATTTATAAAAAAAAGGTTTTGTTTTGTAACCTACATATTGTTAACATGATACTAAAGTCTCGATAATTTGTTTGTTTCACGTTTAATGAACAGTTTATTAACATGTCTAGCGCGATAACGAAATAACGAAGTTCACAATCGAATAGTAACATATTTAAATTATAAAATGCGCGAGATGGTACAATTAAAATTACTGTAATAGTCTAGCTGAGGCATAAAGTAGAATAAATAAAAAATATTTTTGCGATTTACATTTTTTAAATCTAATTAATAAAAACATTTTCAACAAAACCAATTATATGTATAAAACGTTAAAGAACAACTTTGAAGCAATTAAAGATGGATCTTGTCCCTCAAATATAACGAATTAGGAAGATCTAAATCTTTTTGATATTCTCTCTCCTATCAAACTTTTTCAATTATGGTCAGATTGATTAAAACAATAAGCGTGCGCCCTGAACTTGACACCACGACTTGTAAACAAATTCAACTTTATAAAGTAAAATACTTTTTTATTTTAATTAAATCGTTGGACTTAATTGTTTTCTTTGAGGACAAAATTATGATTTTAAAATGTTACATATAACTACGCAGGCAGGTAAGCTGGGCCATCAACGCTATTTAGTAGTTTACTTAGTTGAATGAGTATGATTATTATGACTGTCATCCGACTGATGAAAGTTTTAAAATTATTTTAAACTAAAAAGCTACGTAAAAAGCTATAGTATTGTTTTCTTAATAAATTAGTTTGTATAATTAAAACCTACGATATTAAGAAGGTATATAATGTTTATTTTTAATTTGTTGTGATTACAAACTTAACTATTTACCTAAAGATTTTTTTTAAAATATAGCTTGACTGGCATAAACAAATTACTCTTTGCCGAAATGTTCCTCACCCAGTGGGCATTACAGATATTTAACACTTAACAACTCATCCACAAGAAAACATTACGTTTTAAATAAACTTCCGAAATCTCATAGTTGTTAGTGAAATTGAGTAGACAGAAATGAAGTTATTTTTTTATAATACAAAAAGTGGCAAACGAGCAACTGACCACCAAGATTCGCAGAAAAATCCAAAGTGACCATCTGCATCTGCAATTGCAGATGTCTACGGGCAGGGGTCTTTCTTCATCACAGTGATAAACAGATGAACAACAGCTGTGACTATTTTGCATAATGCTATACATCACAGAAGAAATTAAATTTAAATCCCGTTTAAGGCTGCGCTGCATCGCTAAGCGTTTTAAAACACCAGCAATGGTTGAACACGGATAAAGAATTACCTCGTTTGCCCCAACTTTGAGATGAATTAGTTTGCTTACGTTTTAAGCTTTGCTTTTGTAATTTTATTTAACGAATTTTATTTAATGTTGTTTTTCGTAATTGTTTTGACGTAAACAGTTGAAAATAATAATAACTTTTCATTGTTGTTCAATCTTCTTGAACAAATCAAAACTGAAGAATTGACTAATGTAAATAAAGTCTAAAAAAGCTGAAAAAGTACAAAACTTCAAATAATTTTTATATTTTATGAAATATCGAATCGAATTTAAAAATAAAAACTGCTAACTTCAAGTATTTTTCTACGAAGAAACTTGGAATGGTCATGGAAAAGACGTTCGCTATTATGTCTTTTTGTTAGAAACTTTAAGACAATAGTTTTTCTTACTTGAATATTAAGTTTCTGAACTTTTAATATTCTGACTTTTAATTTTTTTGTAATAAACTTTTTATGAAATAATATGCCACAATATTTTTGGACTGGTTTCTTTGCATAGACTTAACCATTAGGCCATAAGAGGTGAAATAAACCTGGTATTGCATGCATATGCTCTCACTCTTGTTTAAGGATTTTGGACCTTGTTGATGGAGTATCGTTTAAACCTTACTTTCATGTGCCAACCTCTTGACCTAATCTTACGACACGGCACCAGCTTTCTTCTATATCTATTGCATTTTGATATTTGTGGTCTTATTTTCTTTCTCTTCGTTTCTATTTTCCTTCTTTAATTAGAGTTATCAGATCGTCGTGTCCTAACATCTTGATAGACTCACAGGCATCATTATCCGCCTGTCAGTCAAAATAAAGCTCTCTCTATACTTCTGTATCCTATATTAATGTTCCATCTATAACTATGTTCAGACAGCGCTCTTGTAATGGTATACGAAACAGTCTTACTTTCTGGCAACTTGCCAACACAGAGACCGCTTGGAATAATGTAATTATGCGCTTCCATGAATGCCAGAGGCTCAATGCTTTTGTTTATTCACATTTCAACCACAACGCCCTCTGTCTCTATAACTATTACTAGTACTTACTATCTCTTTATAACAATAATATCAAGCATAATTCATCTCATTTTAACTTAATGTCTTGCGGTTGAGTTTTCATGTTTGATAGTTTGTGTGAATTTCAATTCAATTATCATTTACTTTAGCCAAAATAGCTGAGCTGAGTTTAATGAATAAGATGTACGAAGATTCTTATGTTTACTACAGTTGTCAAAGGGTTGGTATTCGAGCGTATTAGGTGTTATTTTTATAACGTTATACTGTTATTTATCCGTTTAACTACGTAAGCGTTCTCACCTAGCACCACATTTATTATTTCAAACCTCTCAGCTTATCAGGCAAGTAATATTTCAAAGGATTTTTCCGAGTGAAAAAGCTAGTTGCCGGCTTTTCATAATTTACCTCCATTCTATTTACTTCCCACACAAACATTGCTAGAAAATAGTTACCACGTAGCTTGGAATAAAGTTAAAATGTATTTTTATTAAACAACTAGCTGCTGTGCGCAACTTCGTTTGCGTGGAATTAAATAATATAGCCTATGTTACTCGGGGATAACGTAGCTTTCTTATAGCGAAAGTTTTTTTTTAATCGGTCCAGTAGTTTTTGAGTTATTTCTATACATATAAAAAATCAAAAATACAATTTTTCTCTTTTTATAATATTAGTATAGAAAATATAAAAAGCTATCGGAAAGAATATTTTCTTAGTACTCAGAGACTTTAGTGGTCCCCCTTATTGATTTATTATGATAAGTCGTCTTTTTAAATATTATGTTATAGAATATAATTCTTGACTATCGTCCACGCAAATTATTGGATGAAACCTTAATCCTCCTTATTATAAAAGAAATTTATGACTTGTAATGTCGCAAAAAATGAGCCAATTTCTTTATTCAATAGGGATTATAAATCAACGGTAATGTCCTTTTAAAAATGATCCTTGGTTAAAAAATATATTCAAAATTGTCTATGATTATGTTCAGAAACCTGGCTTTATCTGCTTTAATTAGGATCTTTCAGTGGTCACTATGGGGCACTGTAGAGGATGTTTAGTGAGAAATCAACTCTAAGCGCATGTTTAAGCAATCAATAAGCAATTAATTGTGAAAGTAAGACATTTTACTTCTTTGTAGCTGTTAAAGATAAGTATACAAAATTGTATAATTTTATAATATGAAAACGCTATGGAAACCTTCTTAAAATATTTGTTTTGTATCAAAGCTTGAAGCTTCGAGGCTTCGTTTGATAGAAATTTTAATTAATATCTCGTCAACCTCTAATGTTGCAGTGATCGGAACATGTTGTATGTACGAACTTAAACCTAAAGCAATTTATGGGAAACGATTAAATTTTGACAAGGGAATTTGTACCTTATTCTCTTCCAACAAGAACTATAATTACAAATCCTTGAATGGAAATTTTCTATCAATTAATTTTCAATAATAGCGTTCTGTATTCAAACATGACTTACACGTTCTTTTGTTTTCAACTAACAACAGATTTGCATACCTTTTTGGATGTCTGAGTTTATTTCTCTTAAGTATAGAAAAGATTAATAAAAGAAACGAAAGACCAACAAAAACTAGAATACAATTTGATGTAATAAAATCAATTTTTGACTCGACATCGTGAGACAGCTACCGAAGTTAATAAAATGGATTAAGAAAAAAAAAGTCATCTCAAGTAATTGAATTTCTAAGATTAATCCCCTTATCCAATTCCGTTTGTAGTAGCAAAGGCGTTTATACACTGTCTTTTAATTTTAAGATCGAGTTTAAATATCTTTCTTTTTTTATAACCTAACGTCTCGGATCACATGCATTACCTAAGATATAAAATAGTAAATTATTATAATAATGTAACTGTTAAAAATGTAGGACCACAATAATCTCTAGCTTTCTCAAAAATTCTCCAAGAGCTTCATAAAAATCCGTCATATGGTTTAGGAACGAGCAGAACATATTAAACCATCGATTTCTATTTACATATATAGAAAACACAAAGGTTGTTTGAATGAATTCAGTGTTATTTTGTTTAGCCAAACTTTACAACGTGATAATTACAAAGCGTGATTTGCAAGCCGAATTTCAGTTGTTTTTGAACAACGCGTTGTTCTGTCCCTTGTTAAGAGAAATTGTTTGACCGTAAAACTTTTAGACTGGAATTTGCTTGCATTTTATACTAAACAATAAGTGAACGTGTTTTTAGACCGAGTGTGTTACGGATTATATAAATTGTTTATTAAGATTCTATAAAAAGCTTTCTTTAGGTAAACACAAACCTTAGAAAATCAATCCTGGCAGTCGAGAATATATTTTTTAAAGAAGAAGTGGGTAAACGAGCAGGGGATCATATCATATCCTCTTAGTCGGACAAAAACCGCCTAACATTTCAAACCTAAGCATTTTATAACATCAGTTCTTGGATAAGCAAAACTTAATTTATTGTTTGTTATATAAAGGGGATTTGCTGAATTTATAATTTGCTGTTATTTCGTTTTCACAGTAAAGTTTATAACAACTTATAATTAGAAGACATGATTTGCTAACGAAATTCAAGACGTTCAATGTTTAGGGTGGCGTTTTATTTAATTAGAACTTAAATAACTTTCATACTACTAAGCAATAAGATGAGCTGGTAGTCAAAGAGTCTGTTACTACTATTCCTAGAAATAAGTATTTATTTTTTAATAAGAAAAGGGGGCAAACGAGCAGCGAACACTGAGATGATCAACGACGGCCATTGGACGTATGCAATACCAGAGGAACCACAGATGCGTTGTCGGCATATAAATGGGAGGACGTGCGCCTCAGGTCGTTTGTGGCTAAGCCAAAGTATCTGACACTATGACATAACTTATATGACCATTTTTATATTGATTTCACGTCACATGTAAAACTAAACATACTTGCTTACTATCGTAAGGTTGGGATA
>QDHC01007262.1:118116-131758 GCA_013186455.1 Papilio dardanus tibullus
ACCAATGCCACGCAGAACTAAGTTCATTCTGAACAAAGTAAAACAGTGTATCAAACAGCCAAAACATTATTTTAAAATCAAACCCTAAGTTAATTTAATATAAAGATGTCTTTGTTGTTTTAATAGAACCTTTTTATTATCTTACTAGCGACCCACCCCGGCTTCGCACGGGTGCAAATTGGTATGATGCCGATACTACATACTGCAGCGTTTGCAATGTAAGCGCTAAAAATGTGCTAATTTACGACATCATATTAAAAACTTCTTAATTATCAGTGTTACTCTACTATATTGTGTATGTATTATATAATACATGAAAACCATTCTTATGAATCACTCTATCTATTAGAAAAACCGCATCAAAATCCGTTGCGTAGTTTTAAAGATTCAAGCATATATAGGGACAAACATAAAAAAGCGTTATTGTTTTATACTATGTAAGGATAAGGATATTGCTTTGAAAATGTATAATATAAAACCAATACATCGCAGTAAGTACTACAAAGCATACTCTATGAATTTTAAATGAGTATCCTTTTTAACCAATCAACTTTGTTTCGCTCCCGAACGAGTTTTATATATTCTTACAGTGAACAAAGAAATATGTAACAAAAGAGATACGGTTTTTAGAATAAAAAAAGGATTTATTACTTCTATGTATGGGTTATTTTTATATTACTTCGTCGAGTAACATTAATATTAGATTTTTTCCATTTTTCTATTTACGCCTTAGACAGGCTGCCTAATTTTTAAACATACTTTCCATTCCTATGGTTCCTCTCTGCGACAAAATCAACTTGCTTTTCTCTTTCTTTACAAGACATGGTGGGAAGCATAAGAGGACTAGATTTTTTCCACCTCGGTAGTAATCAGATAGCTTACACTAAATAAGCTAAAACATTAATTAACAATTTAAGTAGAGCAGACTAATAAAGACATCTTTCATGTTGAAATGTAAAACATTAGCACAACTTGCTAGGTAATCCGTTTTGAGCGCGAGGTGAGAAATAACTTTGCTCTTGTTAATCTTTGCTCAGCACTACTACGCCATAATTAGACTAAATATAAGTAATGTGGTTTAACCAAAATGTAACTGCACTATTATAATATTTTCAACATAATTTTGAAAGCTTTAAAACTATCATGTGAATTAAAAAAAATATGGCATTAATTTTTACAGTAAGTTCCATTTACAACGACATCCCCTTTCTTTCTCTTTAAATAAAAAAGGTACAATACATTTTTGTATTTATTCAATGGGAACGAACATTTTTTTAAATCATAAAAGTTTACCTTTTAATTTTTATTTCGTTTCCCTTTTATAAAACGTATGTCCATTTCAGTTCATAAACTCAATTATGAATGGAAGTTGCATTTGGATAAAGCTGCAAAATATTCTCCAAGCCGGACATAGTGCTTTCATTATGAATTAAAAACTTCTAAACGTAAATTCCATCTCGTTCATTTGTAGTCTCAAACAAGCTTTTGCATATAGCTTTATATTTATAGCACATAGCCAAATATCCAGGTTTTGTGTATAATTTGCAGACCACATTATTCTGCTTTTTTGTCCAGAAGTGGACGGAGAAAGGCTGATGATGATGATGATTATTCTGCTTTTCGTTAAAGAATTATTATACCAATCACATGAAACTATTTAAAATCACTGTTAAGATAAGTACCGGTCTTAAAGTCTTTTTTTTCTGAACTTAGACACACAGATTTTACTTAGAAACACACTTTTTGTCCGTTGGTTTTGATTTGGCCACAGTTTTACTAAAAAAAACATTATACACACTCGCATCGTAAAGAAAATTGAGAAGTTTTTCAATTATTTTTCCCACACCGAGCTACGTGAAAAATCAATGTTTTAAAATTTGCAATTTAAAACTTCGCCGGACTTCAAAGTGCATGCGCCGTTAAATTACAAGAGAGTGGTTATTTAAGATCAATTATGTTTTTTTACACCTCATTTGTGTTGCTTCCCTTCAAAAAGGAAAAGAGAAAAACAAATATTACTTTTTAATTAAATTTGTTCCCTGAAATTGAAAGGTTTAAAATTAAGGTAAGAAGTAATATTATTTTAGGATCTGAACCGGGTATTTGCCATATACCTAACTAGCGACCCACCCTGGCTTCGCACGGGTGCAAAGCTGATACTAAATACACTACAAAAAATCGGAAAAAAAAATATTTACGACATCACATTAGAAACTTATAAAATAACAGTATTTCTTCACTATTTAATAGATGTTATTATACATATGAACCTTCTTCCTCAATCACTCTATTTATTAAAAAAACCGTTGCGTAGTTTTAAAGATTTAACCATACATAGGATAAAGAAAGTGACTTTGTTTTATATTATGTAGTGATACCACTTTGCGATACAATTATCCTTAAAAATATCTGAATGAATATTAATTTTGTCAATTTATTATCAATCTAGATAAATGCAAGCTGAATAAACTGCCCTTTGAAGTTGGAATCTGGAATATTGACCTAAAGATTTTAGTTCTTTAATAAAAATGATTTTGATATGCTTAAACATTTTCCTTTCTCATGTTGCAATGTTACATGCAATATACTTCACTTTAATTTAAAAATTCTTCATATAACTTTATGATAAGCACGACAAAGAGGCACTGCACTCATTTCCTTAATATTGTAGCACAAAGAAGAAAGCAAAAGGAAAGAAATCGAACTATGCAGTTTATTAAAATGCTTGCTTTCTATACGAGTCCTTTATTAGAAATATTATAAATGTTATTCTATATTAATATTATAAAGAGAGAAGGTTTGTATTTTTGAATTTTTGTATGTATTGAAATAAGTCGAGAACTACTGGGCCGATTTAAAAAATGTTTTTACCATTAGAAAACTACATTATCCCCGAGTAACGTAGGCTAAATCATTTAATTCCAGGCGAACATAGACACGAACAACAGCCAGTATATAGTATAGGTTATAAATTTTCCAGTAATAATAGTAACTATGGAGAAGATAAATGTTAGAAACGTCGATGAAATATCCCTATAAGAGAGTTGTATATCACGAAAACTAAAGTATATTATTGAACTTAGAAAATTCTTTCGGTATCCGTGTTGTTCTTTTTCATTTATCTAATGGCTTGTTTCCTTACAGACGTCTTCTTATTTCCTCAACTTACATACAAAAAAATAAGATAAACACCTTCTCGGTCCATTTCCTTAGCTTAGTTTACTTGCATTAACATTATTGTCATCCCTTTCTTTGTAACTAAATACCTGAGATAGCAATAAATTAATGTACTAAAACAGTCGAAGCTCTCAGTAATAATAGTTGCAAAAAATACTAGTACAGTAAAATGCAGATGTGAATCAAGAAAATCGTTAAGCATATAGCAATTATGTTAATAAGGCATAATATTATTTCCAGCTGCCAATAAAGACCGGTATTCCTTGATGATAATTTTGTTTCCCATTATTATCACTGCTTCAATAAAGACACTCAAGCATATATATAAGAATATTTACTAGGAAAACAAAGGAAAATATACACGAAAAGGAAAGCTGCTAAATAAATAGTTGACTGCAAGACGGAGACAGAAATACTGTTGAAAGAAGCCAAAGCTTGAAAAAAAAATGAAAAATGGTTTATTGTTATCTGAAGTACCTAGGACAAATTTATCCAGGATCCTCGCACTAGGCACAGCCTGTATCGCGAGGATCCAGCTCTGACACTTAACAAGAAACATCGTTAGACGGCAACTTAAGAGTAATATTGAACAATAGTAAAGAAAGTTTGAATTGAAATTAAAACTAAAATATTAATTAAAGGGGGAAAACATGCACTATATATGNATAAAGACACTCAAGCATATATATAAGAATATTTACTAAGAAAATATATACGAAAAGGAAAGCTAGTAAAGAAATATTTAACTACAAGACAGAGACAGAAAAACTGTTACAAGAAGCCAAAGCTTAAACTATAGTAGTTAACTCGCCCCGGCTTCGCACGGGTGCAAATCGGTACAATACTGATACTAAATAGTGCAGCGTTTGCAATGTAAAAAATGTGTTAATTTACGACATGATATTAAAAACCTCTAAATTATCAGTGTTACTCTACTGTATTGTGAATGTATTATACATGAAAACCTTCAGTATGAATCACTCCATCTATTCAACCGCATAAATCCGTTGCGTAGTTTTAAAGATTCAAGCATATATAGGGACAAACATAAAAAAAACGTTATTGTTATATACTATGTAAGGATAAGCTAAACAATTTTCGTTGTTTATTTTTTTTACGTTCTTAGTTCTAAATATAAAGTGGATAATAATATTTTATATTACAAGTTACATATACAAAGTTCAATATTATAAGACAGTAGAAGCATTAAATTGGTAACTGCCCCGATTCGAATGAGAAACTATCCTCCAATAACAGTTGCAATAGGAAACTATAAATTGAAGCTATACGTTTGGAACGGCGAATTATGTTCAATTCGTAAACGTTATCTATAATTTTCGTACAACTTTGTATCAACAGCACCATTATTACTGATATGGAACATTGAAATATATAAAGAATAAATGAAATAACAAAGTACTGGGATACAAAGATAGAGAAAGTTCGAAGAAATTATGGACGGATTATACATAATTTAGTGAATTCAAATATGACTGCTAATATAGAAGTTTGGAGAAGCAATACATACTGTGACGACCTTCCATAGGGACAACGACAGGTTAATAACGAAGAAAGATTAAATAAAATAACAAACGAAGATCTAATAAAAATTTAAAAGGACAAAAGAAGACCGTATTAACACAATATTCTTAAATCCTAAGTACTCATGTAAGCTGGTTACTGTAGCAGGCTTTGTGCCAGGGTTGTCAAAATATGTAATAAATAAATGATTACGGTTATTTATTTTTTACAAGATTAAATAGCTCATTGATCTGACATAAACTCATTCAAGTTCGACCAACTAAATGCTCACTTCCAATTAGTTCCTTCACGCAAGTTTAGCAATTTCCGAACGATGTAATGGAAAAGTTCAGCAGGGGACTGCAAATTGATTAGTTCTATTGAATAGGATAACTGGATGGAAACTTCCAAGATTCAACGTTACAATGGAAAACTTTTATTCACTTATTTAATTCGATTCTAATATAAAACGTTAGACCATCTTACTGAAGAATAGCTCTTGTGTAGGACTTCAATGAATAAGTAGGTATGGCATCTCTATATTTTTTTAACAAAATTACAAATACATATTAAAGCAGTTGAACTTCTAAGAAAGTTGGTTTCTAAATACAGAGCGTCATTATCTATTATCCCGGGAAGACGGCAACATGGCGTGGTCCCAAGTTGTCGAACATCGCGAAGGCACAAAATGCATTGCAGGGGACGTGCGGAAGCTCAGCGCGGAGGGTCCCGGTGTGTTCCACGAGAGATCTCGGGACCCTCGAAGTCGCACTAGAGGATGGCCAACGATGGGGTTTTAGTGAGTAGTAGTCTCACATAACCCTGTCTTTCCACCAAAAGGCAGGGTATCTTTTGAAGGTTTCCCCCGATACCAAAAGAATGAGCGTTTTTATCTATACTAATATTATAAAGAGAGAAAGTATTTTAAAGTATGTAAAACTCTAAAATTCTTTCACCGTTAGAAAGCTACACTATCCCCGCGTAAGAAAGGCTATATTTTTTTCTGTACGAACGAAGTCCCGAACAGCTAGTATTAAATAAAACACGTCTAGAAAGTCAATACTAAACATTTTATAAGCCATGTGCTGAACATTTCTTACGAAATACAATAAGTATTTATTTGCTGACAATAAAGATAATAACAAGAGAGACTGCCATTACACAACAACGTAGACGGAGGCGATTAAATTGTGGCCATACAAAACGCGTTTTATTTATTTTTATAAAAAAATATTATAAAAATCAACATTAGAAATCGATTGTTTTATCTTTGGACAGTAATAACGATCGATAATAATAACGTAAGTAAATTATTTAAAAAGTCAATTTAGATAATACCAGGAATTTAATAAGGATACTAAGATAGCATTGTTTAATAGAATATTAATCGATTTAAAGGGAAAGATATATGCTATTTATTTATCACCTTTCCTTCAGCATGGATAACTTGTTTTATTAAAAGACGTTTTTAAGTTAAGATAATGATGACCTATGATATTTTTACAAATTATGATTAGTTTTTTTTTGTTATTCTTCTACGTACTTAATGGCCACACACTTACGGATTTTTCCTTTACCTACTTTTATAATGTGAACATATGTAACATCTTTTTATGGATGATCTTCGAAAAGTTCAGAGTTTACGATTTGCGATATTTTAACATTGTAAAAAGCTTGTCTTTATACCTACTATGAAATGAATCCAAGTTTATTTTACTCTATTGCTTTTTACTTAGCTATAATACAAAATCTGACTAGGTTTAAATGTAGGAATCCTTCTACAGCCGGCACAGCCCAAGCGTATGAGGGGAGACAGTAGTGTTCCGAACGGAGAGCCTGTCTTCCCTCTGTAGCGCTGTTGGCGACCACGTGGGGTTTTAGTCGGTGCAATTCCGACATAATCCGACTCTTCCCCCAATAGAGTCGGATATGCGTAGGCATTTCCCCACGAAAAAAGAAAAAAAAGGTTTAAATGTAGGAAATGATGGGTAGTGGAAGTGGATATGGCGGGGGAGAGGACGTTGGGCAGAGGAATCGTTCTCTTGCTATGCGTCTTCTCCTCCGTAGGTTAAGGGTAGGTAACGCAACCGCAATTGCAGATGTCTATGGGCAGCGGTCGCTTCGATATTTCAGCGAATCCGGGTGGCCGCTTGCTCGTTTGCCACTTTAAAAAAAGTTAATTCGAACAGATCCAATCTTTATAACCTTTAAGACATAAGTCCTTGTATCTTTCGTGAGAAGAAGTAGTAAACTAGGTATGGGTACCTTTAAGACATAAGTCCTTATATCTTTCGTGAAAAAATAGTAGACTAGGTCTATAAATCAACTAACTTTAACAAAATTAAAGTACAAGAAAAAATCGAAAAATACCATCGTCTTAAAATTGAAGCACTNACTTTTATTCACTTATTTAATTCGATTCTAATATAAAATGTTAAACCATCTTACTGAAGAATAGCTCTTGTGTAAGACTTCTATGAATAAATAGGTATGGCATCTCTATATTTCTCTTTTTTTTCAAATTACAAATACATGTAGCAGTTGAACTTCTAAGAAAGTTTTTTTCTAAATACAGAGCGCTATTATCTATTATCCCGGGAAGAAGGCAACATGGCGTTGTCCCAAGTTGTCGAACATCGCGAAGGCACAAAATGCATTGCAGGGAACGTGCGGAAGCTCAGCGCGGAGGGTCCCGGTGTGTTCCACGAGAGATCTCGGGACCCTCGAAGTCGCACTATAGGATTGCCACAGAGGTTTTAGTGAGTAGTAGTCTCACATAACCCTGTCTTTTACCAAAAGGCGGGGTATCTTTTGAAGGTTTCCCCGATACCAAAAGAATGAGCGTTTTTATCTATACTAATATTATAAAGAGAGAAAGTATTTTAAAGTATGTAAAACTCTAAAATTCTTTCACCGTTAGAAAGCTACACTATCCCCGCGTAAGAAAGGCTATATTTTTTCTGTACGAACGAAGTCCCGAACAGCTAGTCTATACTAATATTATAAAGAGAGAAACTTTGTATTTTTGTTTGTATTGAAATAGCTCAAGAACTACAGGGCCGATTTCAAAAATTCTTTCACCATTAGAAAGCTACATTATCCCCAAGTAACATAGGCTATATTATTTAATTCCACGCGGACGAAGTCCCGAACAGCTAGTATTAAATAAAACACGTCTAGAAAGTCAAGACTAAACATTTTATAAGCCATGTGCTGAACATTTCTTACGAAATACAATAAGTATTTATTTGCTGACAATAACAAGAGAGACTGCCATTATACAACAACGTAGACGGAGGCGATTAAATTGTGGCCATACAAAACGCGTTTCATTTATTTTTATAAAAAAATATTATAAAAATCAACATTAGAAAGAGATTGTTTTATCTTTGGACAGTAATAACGATTAATAATAATAACGTAAGTATTTTTTTTTAAAAGTTAATTTAGATAATACGAGGAATTTAATAAGAATACTAAGATAGCATTGTTTAATAGAATATTAACCGATTTAAAGAGAAAGATATATGCTATTTATTTATCACCTTTCCTTCAGCTTAAGTAACTTGTTTTATTAAAAGACGTTTTTAAGTTAAGATAATGATGCAAATGATGATTAGTTTTTTTTGTTATTCTTCTACTTAATGGCCACACACTTACGGATTTTCCCTTTACCTACTTTTATAATGTGAACATATGTAACATCTTTTTATGGTTGATCTTCGAAAGGTTCACAGTTTACGGTTTGCGATATTTTAACATTGTAATAAGCCTGTCTACTATATAATGAATCCAAGTTATTTTATTCTATTGCTTTTTACTTAACTATTACACAAAATTTGAATAGGTTGAAATGTAGGAAATGATGGGAAGTGTAATTGGATATGGCGGGGGAGGTGACGTTGGGCAGAGGAATCTTTCTCTTGCTATACGTCTCCTCCTCCGTAGATTAAGGGTAGGCAAGGCATCTGTAATTGCAGATGTCTATAGGCAGCGGTCGCTTCGATATTTCAGCGAATCCAGGTGGCTTGCTCGTTTGCCACTTTATAATAAAAAAAGGTTAATTCGAACAGATTCAATCTTTATAATCTTTAAGATATGGGTAATACATAAGTCCTCGTAAGTTTCGTGAGATTTAGTAAACTAGCATCTATAAATTTTTTGACTTAAGCAAAAATAAAGTACAAGTATAAATCGAAAAATACCATCGTCTTAAAATTGAAGCACTTCACTTACCAAGTCCGAGTTCTAGTTTTTAAAGTATTTAAATTGGTCTAATTTTCGCTTTCACTGAGCTACGGCGTCAATTAAAAATGAAAATGGACCCTTTGTGTTTTAACGACTTGTTAAAACTCTTTCAATGCGTTCTTCGAGTGCTTAATAATAGACAACACGAACCAAACTATTAACAAACTTAGATAACAAGGCGTGCTATTATTCCTATATAATGGCATATAAACAATGACCGCAGATGCGTCGCCTACTTTTGTCAACGGAGGAGGAACTCCTCTGCCAAATGCACTTTACATAATTTCCTGATATGAAATTGGTGGGATAGGAAAGCTAAATAAAATTAGGCCCCCAGTTTTATTTTAATCTCTGTTGCTTTTAACATTATTCAATATTACTGGTTAAAAGTGTTATTAATAAAAAAGAATTATAAAAATCGGACAACCAGGAGTCGAGTAATCGGTGAACAAAAAAAACATACAGACGAATTGAGAACCTCCTCCTTTTTTTGGAAGTCGGTTAAAAATAATAAGATTTACCTTATATATTCCACGTTATCATTTTTCTTTCCTTCTTAGGATCAATTTTCAAGTAATGTGTTTGTTTTCCATTATCTAAAAGAAGCTTGTTTGTCTAACAAGTATATTGGTATAAGAAGGGGTTCTATCGAGTTATGAGGTCAGGCGAAAGGTATAAAACGATGTACCTAACCATATTCTTTTATGAAGGATCTTTTAGATTGTTTAAGAAAACGACCGTTGAAAAATAACCTTCAAATCAATTGATTGGTGACGTCTTTATATGCAAATAGTGGAAACAGTTAAATGCAACATCGGTTATAACAACATAATCAACAGTCTCCCTTAACTTGTGTTGGATTCTAAGCCCTTTAGTGGGCATGTCCTGTGAGCTGATGACTGAACTTTTTTTTAATAAGAAGACAGGGCAAACAAGCAGCGGTAACAGCGAGATCATCGCAGCCTATCGACATCTGCAATACCAGAGGAACCACAGATGCGTTGTTGGCTTTTAGGAAGTGATACGCTTGGAAGGTCCCTAAATCGTACCAGTTTGGAAATACCGCCGAGGAGAGACGTACAAAATAATGATGGTGATATCGACCAAATAAAAGCAACTATAGTTACCTCTTTACCTCTAAATATTACGTGGAATATGCTAATGTTACATTTGCCGATCTTCGCAGTCTTATATCTTTAAACGATTATCACTTTAGATTTGTACCTCCAACAAACTTCACTACAACGATCCTAGTAGATATTTTATTAGTACAGTAGGAGTAGTAAATTGATATTTTTTTTATTAAAATGCGCATTAACTTTTAAATCGAAACCTTATCGTTTGAAATAAAGCTCCAGTCAACATCAATAGTATTAAATATTTAAATTAACTCAGTAAATGGAGAATTCAAATAGCTCTCTTATCTTATTATCATTATCCTTTTGAATAACAGTTAATTAACTGTATTTTATGAGAACAAAAGGGAAATAAACAATAATATATTTTGTATTCATTTTACAACTAAGATGAAACGTCGAGTATTTAGAAATAAATACTTAAACTTGATCATCTTCAAACAGACAGAATAATTACCTGAAACAAAAAGAAACAGTAATTAAAAAGTTATATTCGTTATTATTATCGGTAATGTAATTTAGTTATCAGTGTTAAAATTAAACTATATAGCATTCTTTCTAAAGTACCATAACACAAATAATTGTAACGATTCCTGCCGCCCAGTTTCGTCATCGAACGACACGACAGACCAGCAGATTCCATCCTCACCACCTGGATGGCTGGCAATCAACAACCGTGCGGTTTTCGCGGAACTTTCTGTCCGCACAGCCGCGTTGTGGAATAGCCTGTCCTCGGTATTTCTAAACCGCTTCGTCTTAGGGTCCTTCAAGGAGCAAGCCTATCGATTCCTTAAAGGCCGGCAACGCATTTACGGTTCCTCCGTATTGCAAATGTCCATGGGTGTCGTAGATCGCCGAGGTAATCCAGCCGCTCGTTTGCCCCCTTCTCATATAAAAATGTATTATAAAAGCTCCCTACTGAAATCGATAACTCAAATAACAATTTTCCGATATGAAACAATATTGTAATTTCTTTGCAACAATGTGTTACAAAGAAATTACAATAATGTTTTTTCGTATCAGATTATATTCTAAGTATTCTATGTTTTATATTATAAATTTATAACTTTTTACTTTAAACAGACTTGGTACAGTAATAAAAAAAAGGAAATTGTTTCTTTTATTTCATTATTTCAGTAAGTATTATACCTAAAAAACAATATAAAAGTGATCATAAAGCACGCACAATATTACTCGTAATATAGGTCACAATATTGCCTACGTTTCACTGAAACTGCTTCATATGAAACACCCGTGTCACGCTTTTGTTTCATTTTCTTAATAATTTTCACACTGATGTTACAAGATTGACACAATTTCATTATCTAATATTCTAAAACACCCTTTTATATGTGTTTTAATTGATACATCAGCATTTTATTTTAACACAATGTTGATTAATTAATGAACTTAAGCCTTGAGCCTAGGGGGTTTTACCCAATGTACATTCGCTACGAAGCGATTCTATAACGAGCGTCAAAATGTAAGGAACTGACAAAGACGTTCGATTACACGTGATAAGCACATGACTTTTCGAATGTCAATTTTATACATTTTTGTCGTTTCCATTAGTGATATCGCCAATCTAAAAGTACATTGGGTAGCCCCCAGGATTGTATTTTAGTCGTATACCGAATTAAGTTACTAAACGTATCCGAACAGCAACATTTTTGTAGAGTAGTTTAGTAAATCCTTTGTTCGGATACTTGCTAATTGCTATTCGATTAAAATACTATCCTAGTGCGAACAAGGCTTTAAAAATTTAACATTCATAGTCATTATCATCGTTAACTAATTAACCTGTACACTTGCTTTTCAAAGAAATAAGTATTGGACATCAAAATTAATGCTTTCATTTCTATGAATAGTTAGTTTAATACTCTATAACACCAGCTCACTAAACGTCCTCACTGAGGGGCTCGGAGCCTGCCCTAAAGAGGTGATTAGGTCAACCACTCTGGCCCAGTGCGGGTTGGCCAACTTCACACATATCTTTGATTTTTTTTCGCCGATATGTGCAGGCATCACGATGTTTTCCTTCACCGTAAGAGCGTAGGGTAAATATGTAGATATGAAATTCGAAAATAGAAAAACATTGGTACATGGCGGGATTCGAACTCGGGACCTGCAGTTTACAAGTAAATATCTAGACCCCTGAGCCACTGACGCTCTACGTTATCATCAAAAAATATAGATGCAGTTGTACACGAGCGTGAAACAGTTTGTTGAAAGCCATTTTTTATTTAACTACGCGCTCGCCACGTTATCGTGTTTGACAATAAAGAGAAAAATACGATTGCAAACATTCGCTACATCGCGTTTAACCCTTTGTATGGTTAGAATATCGGAATCTCGCAGCTTGTTAAAAAGTCGTGACAATCGTTAAATGCAATTTTAACAGTGGTAGAGCCCGGTTTAACATCTTCGCACGAATTGGCCAGCTTGCCCGATGTAGTACCACGACCACACAGAAGACAGGCGTGAAATGGAAGCTATTCCGAGTTTCGTCAAACGAGTGTGGTGCCAAAGGCTTAATTTTAGTCCACTTTTCGTCCCTTCCCTTTTCTTATAAGGAAATGATGGGAAGGGGATGCGGATATGATGGGGGAGGGGACGTATAGGAAGGGAAATTATCCTCTTGCTGTGCGTCTCCTTCTCCGTAGATTAAGGCTAGACAATTGCCATGCCCATAGACATCTGCAATTGCAAGTTGCAGGGGACGCTTCGCTATTTCAGCGAATTTAGGTGGCCGCTTGCTCGTTTGCCACTTTATAATACATAAAAACAAACAGTATTCAACCTGTAGTTTAAAATGGTTGTTTTAATTGTAGTCTGTTCAGTTTAGTCTATTACTAGCTGTCTTCGGAGATTGAATCCGTGCATATTAAAAAAACCTAATAACAATGTGTTCTCACAGATTCTGTTCTACATCTGTGAAAAATTTCATCAGCTGTTTCGGAGATACATTCAAACAAATATCAATCCATCCATCGGAATTTTCGCATTTATAAAGTTAGTAAAATAAGGCAGCAAATATCGTTAGTTAACATTTTTATCTTATTGTAAAATAGCTTTCGTACCCAGTACTTCAGTGCTTCGTCAATTAAGTCATACGAGACAATTCATGCAACTAACTGTAAAGTCACGAAACGTGGCGTTAGTCACGTTTCAAATATTCAACT
Source organism: Papilio dardanus tibullus (assembly GCA_013186455.1). Taxonomy (NCBI): domain Eukaryota; kingdom Metazoa; phylum Arthropoda; class Insecta; order Lepidoptera; family Papilionidae; genus Papilio; species Papilio dardanus. The sequence continues at coordinate 131,381 of QDHC01007262.1, forward strand.
GAATGTGAGACAAAACTTTATTCTTTTAGCTTAAGATAATAAGTAAAATTAAGTTTTTAGATATTAGTATAGATAGAACAATAAAGGTAAAACATTTCAATAACATGTTGTATACTAGCTATTGCTCGCTACTATGTCTGCGTGTAATTAAAAAATATAGTCCACATTGGTACATAACGGGATTCGAACTCGGGACCTGTAGATTACAAGTCAAGAGCTAAACCCCTGAGACACCGAAGCATTGTCATTCTCATGCTACATTACAAATATGTTATAATTTTAATTAACCTTATATATGTAAGAACAGCAAACGCCAAGGTTGTTCCGAATAGGATGATTTCATTAGTGGGAAAATGGTTGTAAAGGAACTTTTTTCTC
>QDHC01007262.1:138725-153308 GCA_013186455.1 Papilio dardanus tibullus
ATTTTATACTTTTTAGTTTTTTTAAGCTTTTTATTTGAATATGTTTTTGCGCTTTGGAAGGCGGTTTTTCTATTGTACTAAAATGTTGCTGTTCGGACACGTTTAGTTACTGAATTACTACCCTAGTGTGAAGGTTTAGGCTTAAACGTGTCCGAACAATAGTAAATCCTTTGATCGAACAAATTCTACAAGCTACTCGACTATAATACTATCCTGGTGCGAACCAGGCTTTATAGACTAATATTGCACACTTTACGTATTTTAAAGAGATCCGTGTTTTTCAATTTGTATTTTTCCCCGGAGAGTCAAAGGGGTAAAGCCTCGCTGATTAATTTTGTTTTCGTATTTTGTATTACCTTTTTTTGTTATTTATTATGAAAATATTAAAACCTCAATTGAAGTATTTGTAGTGATATTTTAAAGCGAAGTGAATTGTAAATGTTGTTCTAGCACCGGATGAATTCGGAAATGTTTATGAAAGGCACTCAAAATGCTGTTGCGTTCAATTCAGTTTCATTTTCAAATAGTAAAGTGTTTTCTCTTTTATATATTTCTATTTCGTCATTTTTTTTTAATAGTTTTAAAATTTTACATTAAACATTTTGTCAAGAAAAACCTCTCTAAAGTGCTTGCTTGAACGCATCAAAATTCAATAAAGTCAAAGCAATTCAATAAAGTTTATAGAAAAATATTTGTGATTATAATAATAAAAAAATGTAGAAATCGGAATTTAAACGATATTTTGTTTAAGGTAAACTTTTTTCCTTGGTATTACTAGACAGAAGAAAAAGGGTCCACCACCACCGCCCTTCTAAAGCAAAAGTTTCATAAAATTTTGGCGACTGTTTAAAGACAGAAACGACGAAAACAAGAATGACTTTTTTATAAGTTACAAAGTCTCGGATTCTTTTAAATACGCTACTTAGCGCTTAACGAATAATTCAGAAACCGCGACTTTTAAAGGGATGAAGAAGCTTAAAGGGGATTTCCTTCAATACTTATAACTTTGTTTTTATTTCTTTTCCATTAAGTTAATGGATTACAATGTTCACTTTGCGAATAAGAATTGATTAAAATATCACCATTCTGATAATAACTGATCATAGAACCCGCAGTTTAAAAAATAGATATCTATTCAAGATCTGCTTTTATTTAGTATTAGTTATTTATGTATTGGTAACTTAAGTATAAATCTTGTAACCATTCCAACTAAAGTTAAGGTTTTTTCTAGGACTTAGCCGAATGGCGGTTACCGAAATCAAGACAGGTGATTAATCCCTATCTATCTATAATAGTTATCAATTAGCTATAGGCGCTTCTATTCAAAATTGATAGTTTATCTTGTAATTGTAAACAATAAATAAAATATGTCTTTACGAATAGAACAAAAAAATTATCTTCGATAACTCTAACTCGATCCTGAAATGGTCTTATATTAAATAACTCTGAGAAACCTATTTATTGTAACGACCGACCGTTCTCATTCGTTCAAGATTTATCTCTCGAACAGGCGCGTTTTTCTATTTGATTCGCGGGTCAATGAAATGAAAAGATGTTAAATACGCAACCTTCAAGAAACTGTAGACCTCTATAACTAACTTGTCTAAAAAACTCTTTGCTTTGCTCAGGAGTTTTTTTTTTAATATTATTTGATGACAAACGAGTAAGCGGCCACTGCCGCTGATACCTAGCTTCGCCGAAATAGTGAAGCTACCGCATAGACATTGCGGATGCTTTGCCTACCTTAATCGACAGAGAGGGATGCGCAGTTTTTCAAATTACAAAACATTTTTGCAAAAACTTTTTATTCTGTGGAAGGTATTGTGTAAGGTATGTCCAGCAATGGGCAGAAAAAGACTAATGGTCACAATGATGATAACAACATTTTTCTATAGCTATGGTAGTCTACTAGTGGGCTATATATCTTTTTGGTTTACAAATCCGAACACCTATATAAAAAGATAACAATTTATAAACATATTTATTATTATTGGATATTATTTCAGTCAAAGTTCTCGTTATCAAGATTATATCCATTTATTTCATCAAAATGTAATTGTCGATGGTCGAGAGGAGGTTAATTTAGAAAGGGATCGCTCGCTAACTGACAGATCCTTTTCTGAACTGGCTTAAGCTCAGTTAATCTTGTCAGTTGAGGTGTATCCAGTAAAGTGGCCACAATTAGGGTCGTGTAGGCGTTATACCAAGGAATTGTAGGTTACGTTGAAACTATTCCTAAGTTTATTTTATGAACAAGAATTTCAAAATAAACTACACTTAAGAATTCATATCTAATCAAAATTATTAAGTTTTTATATGCCTCTATTATTGATTTTGATTAGAAGATCAGGAGGGTTATTCAAAGTATCTGTCGATCAGCGATATCGCTGATGGAATCGACAAAAAGGTATGAAAATGACAATGAAGTCTTGTGTGAGATATCGAACGTCATTGTTAGTGTCCACACATTGTTGATGTTCGATATCGCTTTGGGTAACGCCTCTGGATATTTAACGACATATCTTTGACTGATGAAATACTTGTACTAGTATAACATCTGGTTTGTAGGCCAGATAGTTAATTTTATATTTAAAAAATATATTTAATATTTCCAAGCTTAGTCTTTTACTAATAAACCGATATTTTATTAAAAGTGTATTTAGCTTTAAAGGCCATATTTTCAGGGTTCAAAATACAATCCAATAAAAAGATCAATAGACCTCCAGCAGTTTGTGTTGAATACAAAATTGCAAACTCCTTAGTGCCTTTGACATTTCCAATTACGTTTTAATTAAATTTTGCTTAATAATAACACAAACTTACTTAACTATAAATAAGTTAGTTAAAATTATTAACAATAATATCACACTAAAATACGTGTTAACTCCAATTTATATTTAAAATTCGCTTTTCTACCAGCGTAGAAAATTAGTGTAGTAATTATACTAACAAAGTATATGCGCTACAAAGCGATTTGATAGCGAATATCCAATGTATGGAACTGATAATGACGTTCGATATGTCACACGTAACAAGCACTTGACGAATGTCACTGTCAGTTGTATACATTTTTGTCGATTCCATCAGCGATATCGCCAATGAAATAACAATTTGGGTCTAATTTAATCTATTCTTCTTTATTTATCTGTTTGTGTCTGGGTAATGCCGAGTGTTGCTAGTCTTAAAAAATAGCAAACTTAAAGCAAAGCTTGGAATTGCGAGCTTTTGTTACTGTAAATCCTAAGAATTTATCTCATGCAAGCTAACAACATTGTCTAACTATGTTAAGCTTCAGTTAATTGGTGACGTCATTATCCAAAGATTTACTTTTTTAATTTTTATTTGTTTTAGTTGTTCGATCCATGATGGGCTCCATTTTTCCGCAACTCCTCGACTAGCGCGTATTTTGCGTGACTTGACACATATCTTTGAATTTCTTAGTCGATATGTGATTCATCACTATGTTTTCCTTCACCGTAAGAGAGTCGGGTAACTTTTTTTAATTTAAGCGTATTTCTGTGGTTATTAATTTAAAGTAAATTGACAACGACTTATGTTGTATTCCTTTTTTATCATTTAATAAAAAAATAAACATTACTTGCATGTGATCAGTTCTTTCACTGGAATAAATATGTGGAAGCCATACTTTTGAAAGTTATGATACAAGTGATCCAATTTTTAAATGCCGCTCAAAAAGTGTCGCTTAAAATCTAAATGGCGTCAAAATTAAAAGAGATGTCGTAAATTTTAAATGTGGATTTATAATGTAAGACGCTCTTAAATTTTTTGAGTGTCGTTTGAACAATCGACCGTTAATTATGTTTTAGGTTAACAGATTATTATTATTTTTTATAATTTAGCCATACTTATTGGGAGACTTCTTTTTGCTACTTATTTCCCTTCACGACTGATCCTTCGGACTGACTTGCAAGCGTATATATTGGGACCGAGTGGCGGTAGAATCGACAACAACGATCAATTATGCGACGTTCATAGTCAATACATTCACTATTTATGAAAAATAACACCACCCACGAATAATAATTAGTCAAGCTCTCGTCCAATTATATTAATATCAAAATAAAGGCTAACATACTAATAACAATTGCAACCGTGCGAAGCCGGGCTGGGTCGCTAGTTTTTAATAATCTAATATGATAACACAAAATACAGATAAAATCTGCAATTGTATTAGTAATATTTGTTACTAACGTAGAGATGTTGCGTCCACAATTGCTAGCATTCCCGCGGATTGGGTTGACCTTATTCCTTATTGAGGTCAGATAATATCTTAAGTACTGAAATAGTTATAATTAGTTTGTTATCTCCGAAAAGACTATACAAGAAGCCTTTGCATTTACGTAAGTTGTTTTTTGTATCTTATTTAAAAGGATATATCTTCCTTTTTTACTCATATGTATTACATGTATAGAAAATGAAGATATTCGAAACTTTTCTATCTATATGTTAATTTGGTTGTACTTCTAAGTATAGTATTGCATAATATTCACGAAGTCTAATCAAGTAACTAGTTAATAATTTTAACAAAAGGCAAAGACCACAAAGGCTGGGAACTGCTTAAAATTTAACATAGTTCAACAATTTTAATTAAAGAACTACTTTCTAAGTAACGTCCCTTTGTTAACTATTTCCAAAGTGAGCTGTATTTCACGACGAATTAATTTTCCTTCACTCCAGGCGAGTAATTAGTAAGGATTTTATGTCTACAAGTTGAGTGGTCCAAGTAATACAAAGAGGTTTTTCTTCTGGCACTTTCCATGAATTGCAACTGTTTTAATTATTGTTTTGTTAATTTACGAGTGAAGTAACGCACTTTGTTTTGCTCAAAACTATTTGAATCATAATATACTAATTGTAATAATCAGTTTTACTACGAATTTCTACTATAGAAACATTCCTGTTACCGTCTTATTTTGTCTTATTTAATTAATTTTGACTGCGGAAAACCACTATTAGTTCGAATTCGAAAAACCTTAGATATAATATCATACTAATTAAACAATACCAACCCGCACTGCCAGCGTGGTTGACTAAGGCCTTATCACCCCTTAGGGTGGGCTCTGTGCCCTTTAGTGGGGACGTATAGTGACATGGTGATGATGATGATGAATTAAAATGATTTTATGTGTCTGTTCGTAAACATATTAGATTATACTTTAAAACAAAGATCGATAAACTATGAAGATTTAACTTGATATATGAAGTATCAAGTTGCATAGCGTATAACCAACTTTCAACTCGAGCGAGCTTTTAACATCGTTAATATTAAAAGTTTTGGAATATAACGTCAAAGTTTTCAATGTAACGATGCTTTTTAATATTACATCATGATTTTTTAGATTATTTAAGCTGCGTAAAAACAAAACGATTAAAAACTGAAGAAACATTAATAATCGAACTTCAAAATATACGAAGATTATTTTAATTTCAAACAGTTTGTTTTTAAATAATATTCTGAGATAATAAAATAAAAAATGTAGAGCTTAGAAATATGAGCTTCTACTTAATTATTAAGTTTCTAATATTAAAGATCTTGCTAGTTAAAAAGGACTAGCAGAAAGTATTAAAAAACTAAGTCAATAAAAAGCATATTTCATAAAATTCTTAATATTTTTTCATGTTCTATGAAAATCCGACTTCATAATTAGCTTGCAGACGTTTATAAACTTGTTTTAAAATAAAATATTAGTTTATTTCGCTGCTTGATAAAATAAGTAATTTATAACAAAATCAAGACGTTAGACTCATACTCCCTTATTTCGAAAAAAAGTATAAAGTAATGCGATAAACGAGGACCAATAAGTCGTCGATTATACGATACTGGAGGACCCTCGAACTAAATAAGATAGATCAGGGGTTTCATTGGACCGAATTATGTATCATAAGAAGTACCAGGAACAAGGATGTTCTGTATTTTTTTTAAATAAGTTTTATAAATGTACCAGTACCAAACGTAGAAAGTATAACAGTAATAACGCTGATTCTCGTTTCGGAATAAATCGGATTATATTACTATAACTCTCCGAGGAATATAACGAGTCATAATTCAATAGAACGGGATACTTCTAACCTCAAAATAGTTCAAGCAGTTTAGTCACAAAGCCGTATTAACAACTAAGTTTGTAGTAGAAGCTTGTTTATAATATACCTGGGGGCTATCCAAAGTACTTGCACCACAAAGCGATTCGATAGCGAACATCAAAAACGTGTGAAACTGACAACGTTCGATATCTCACACCTGACAAGCACATGACTTATCGAATGTCGTTATCAGTATCGTAATTTTTTGTCGATTCCATCAGCAATATCGCCAATCGAAAGAAAATTTGAGTGACCATACTGGTCATATGATAATTTCGAAATATAGTCCGAAATTATTACGTAATCAAAACGTTATTTTTATTCCATTTTTAGCAACAATTTACACATTCTATTTCTTATGTTACAAAAGTTCTATTCATGCAAGTACGTCAAACAAGAATTTGTAGAACTAAGAGAAACTCAAAGCTTTGCGTTTGTATCCTAAGGCTGTGCTTTATCCGATACATTCGTGTTTTATTTTTGTTACTAGAAAGTTCTTGGAAGAAAATCTATTGAAGAAAACGATGTGATAGAAATAAATAAATGTTGAAATAAATGTGAAAAACAATCGTAAAATTTATTTATTCTTTTTAGTTACTTTTATGCCGCATTGTACGTTGATGGATCTGATGTAAATAATGGTAGCCCAAAATTTTTCTTTTAATTTATATAAGATCACTAACTGTTGTGCACGACTTCGTCTGCGTGGAATTAAATAATGTAGCCTATGTTACTCGAGGGTAATGTCGCTTTCTAATAGTGAAAGAATTTTGTAAATCGGCCCTGTAGTTCTTGAGTTATTTCAATACAAACAAAATACAAAGTTTCTCTCTTTATAATATTAGTATAGATTAATATTCTATAAGGTTGAGGAAAATTCCCTAAAACTATTGACAAACAAGTTTCAGAACTGTTAGAGTATTATCGATGTGAAAGCCTTTAATTCTATCTGGAAACCAAAATGTTCGGCCAAAACTGGACACATTCGACGGTAAACATTTCCGTTGCGGAAGCGCTCGAGTTAGGAAGGGTCCGTCCGTTCTTTAGTTATTTGTATGTATTGTTCGTTTTACTTAATCTTTTCCTGACACAACTGTGAAGCTATCATGAATATGTGCGAGAAAATTTTCTGAACGTCATCGATACAAATTGTATTCGATTGTTTCTTGCTAATTTAAACAACCCAAAAATTTAACATTGTAGTTGCCTTGCCCAACAGTCTACATCACTCATAGGATGCCTTAGACATCGCTAGAAGAACGCTGCTGAGGATAAGAAGATATGTGACTTCCTTTAAGCCTTGCTCGCACCAGGATAGTATTTTGTCGAGTAGCAAGTAGCGTTTATCCTAACAAAGGATTTACTACTGTTCGGACTCGTTTAAGCCTAAACCTACGCACTAGGGTAATAATATAGTTTTTTTTTTTAAACGTCAGGAAATGCAATTATGCACCTCTACGGCGGCATCTCTACCGGGCGTGCAATGGCGTAGAGAGTGTGGGACTCGCCGGCCACAGAAGGTGACCGGAATACCCACTAAAACCTGACGGCGGGGTCGCGGGCACTGCTTAACGTCCGCGACAGGGTAGTAATTTAGTAACTAAACGTGTCCGAACAACATTTTAGTAGAATAGCTTAGTAAATCCTTTGTTCGGATACTTGCTACTTGCTACTCGACTAAAATAATATCCTGGTGCGTATTGCTGTTCGAAAGCTAAGAAAGTTTTAGTCTGTAAGGAAGTATCTATTTCGCAATTAATTGCACCATTACACGTTCGACTTATATGTAATTAAAATATCGATAACCTCTCTCGTGCTATCGAAGCGAGTAATAGTTTACAACATTGTGGTACATAAGGACGTTCAGTTTTAACTGCACAGTTTTTAACCGTACAGTTCGACTGCGCAGTTAAAATTGTTGTGTGTTGGCAAAACTGAGAACTGTATAGTGTGACTTTGCAGTTCAAATTTACGTGTGTACGTCAGTTTTAACTGCACAATTAAAGAATTGAACGTCTGCAGCTAGCTTTAGAATCCCAAGGAATATTGAGTGCCGTATAAATTGGAATCTTGTCATCTGAGCCCCTTCATTTGTATCAAATCGACTATAGGTGTTTATGGGCGTGTTTCTCGTGTTACAATGCTGGTAACGTCTTCACTTCTGTTGAACTAAGACCTATAGGTAACCTATACTAATATTATAAAGTGGTAATTAGCTTTCATATATATTTTTGTATGTATTGAAATAACTCAAAGACTACTGGGCCGATTTAAAAATATCTTTCAACGTTTGAAGGTCACAATATCCCCGAGTAACATATGCTATATTTTTTTTAATTTCACGAGGACGAAGTCGCGGGCAACAGCTAGTAATTAAACATGTAATTAGTTAATACTAGTCGGCGAATACTTTTTAACAATAAAATATTTTATTACAATCTCTTCTTGAATTTGAGCGCGACTGTACGTTGTTTAGAACTCGTTACTCTTCCGAAGTAATGCATTATACATCGGGGTATATGAGCGGAGAGGTGGTTTTGTTACGAGCAACTTAATGTTAATTGTACTGCCGTTACTATAGCAAGGAGGTTATAAATGGTTTTAAAACAAAAGCGCAAATAAATATTTTTTTAGATGAAAAGGTAAATTTAATAAAAAAGTACATAAATATAATATCCCTGCTAAAAGTAGGGCGGTAATCTGGGTACAAATGTACAATGGGTCACCCGTAAATGAGAAATGCTTTGAGGTGGTCCAAGCGATGTGATATTAGCGGAAAAAACATGGTTGAATAACATAAATCATTGGTCACTAAGAAATAATAATTTAAAAAATGACATTACCTATTCTGCTATGAATATTAAAATTGTAAAATTAATGTTTTCATCTATTACTATTTTACCTATATGAATGTTTTTTTTTCTTTTAATCATAAAACAATATTTTTCGTGTCACAAGTTGATTTGAAATGTTAACTCTCAATATTAATACACCCAGTATTGTCACTAAGCATAACTAAAGATCTGGTTGATTGTAAGAAAATAATAAAAAATATCCTAAATAATATTAAAACGCTAAAATCTCATTACTTGTACCACACGGAACATTTTTCACGTTGCGGTGATTTAGCCTGCTGTAATTTACGTCCTGGGAATTAAACGCATACGTTTCGTAATTGTACTAGATGTCCCTAGGAATAGCAATAGTATTATTAAATTATTAATAAAATTACATTATTAATTAAATAACAAAAAGCCAGCCACAGACGTTCAGTTTTTACTGTACAGTTCGACTGCGCAGTTAAAACTGATATGTATAGGCAAACTAAGAACTGTACAGTACGAATGTGCGGTTCAAATTGACGTGTGTATCAGTTTTAACTGTAAAGTCGAACTGTACAGTTTTAACTGAACTTTTCTAGCAGGCTTTAACTAACCAACGGAATAAACAAGCAAAAAATATTACCCTTCCGTTAGTTGGGTAAAAACAATGAACGGCTGATGTAACCATGAAAATGTTTTTAGTCTTCGTACTAACAAAACGAAGTTCTTAAATCATGCAGTGCCTGTATTCATAAAATTAACATTTTAGAGAATGTAAATATAAAAGTTCAAGAAGAGTCAAAGAATTCATGTATTATTAAATAGTTTTCGGTTATATTTAAGATAATGTTTATATAAGATACTAGCTGTTGTTCAAGGTTTCGTCCGCATGGAATTACAAAATATAGCGATAATGTAGATTTCTAATGGTGAAAGAATTTTTGAAGTTGTCCCAGTAGTCCTTGAGTTATTTTAATACATACAAAAATATAAAAATACAAAGTTTTCCTCTTTATAATATTAGTATAGATATGACTTGCAGTTTTTGCCTATCGTTTTCATAGATAAAATATTGTGTATCATTTTTCACGTGAGCAATAAAGGGAAGGTACGGGTGTCGTATGGATGGTTTCTTTCGACCCCGGCCCAATTTACTTTGAAATGATGTGGAAATAGTGCCTGTTTTCGCATTCCTAGACAATTCTCTTTGTTTGCTTTACTATTTAGATGCCTTCAAATCAATATAATATTATGATTTACTTGATATACTACTTATTATTTATTTATTACTTCCTTTTGTGTGAAAGGACTGGCGAATTTAATTGGTTAACTTTTGTGTAATTTTATTATGTATTATTGTATTTTATTAACCTTTGAGATTCTTCATTTGTTGTATTTTTGTTTTATTGTGTTCAGTTTTCATTTTTTGTAAATTTTTGGTGTAACATCGTATTGGAATTAATCTGTAATGATATTATATTTTGTAATTAAATAAAAAATGAATATTTAACCTTTTGCCGGCTAACAAAAACATTGTTTAATCTTAAGCTCAGGTCCTCGCAATACAGGCTGTGCTAGTACGAGGACGCTAAGCACTTCGTCTTAAGTATAACAGTTTGCTAATAAAGTTTTTCATTTAAAAATATAGAAAACGAAATAAATGAGATATTCAAGAGTGACTGTTTAAAATACAAATTCTAAGTACCAATAAATACTAAAAAAAAACAATCATTTCTATGAAATCTTATTATTAAAAGGCAATAAACCATCAAAAGATTTAGATTGTTCGGCGAAAGATACATATTAACTTTCTTAGATTAAAGAATTATTTTCATTTATCTTTACACAGATCGTTACTCTCTGTGAATTTACCACTAGGCATCGCACCGAGGTTCACTTGGGTTTTCACTATCTCGTATCAAACATATGTTAAACAAAAAAAAGAATTCAAGCTGATTTTACGCTTATAACAGTATACGACGTGACGACCAATTATAGAATGTAAATTAGAATAAAAGAGAAAGAGAGAAAGACCGCGGACAACTTACATAAACCAGATCAAAAAGAAAGTGGACGTCGTATCAGAAGGTCAAGATGTTGGCACAGGAAAGACAGGGTTGAAAAGGGCTCAGTCAACAACGTCCAGTAACCTTAAATTAGAAATTATTATGACAGTATACTGAAAAATATAAATTGAACAGATATGGGGAGTTCAAACAGCTGAACAGAGATGTTTGAGACCAGGGACCTTTAAGAAGCGAGCGTATCACTTCTAAAAGGCGGCAACGCATCTGCAGTTCCTCTGGTATTGCAGATGTCAATGGGCGTTGATGATCACCTCGGTTTTCCCGCTGCTCGTTTGCCCCGTTTTTTATATAAAATTATAAAGAGAGAAACTTTGTATTTTTGTATTTTTGTTTGGATTGAAATAACTCAAAAACTACTGGGTTGATTTCAAAAAATCTTTTACAATTAGAAAGCTACATTATCCCAGAGTAACATAGGCTAATATTTAAATGCACGCGGACGAAGTCGCGCACAACAGCTAGTTTTATATAAAAAAGCAGCTTTTTTTTCAAATGAGATGTAGTTATGATGTCATTTCATGAGGCCGTGACCTATTTTCTTTTATCGCAAACGTTTCACGCAATCTCACGCTTCACTGCACAATTGTCTTGAAAGGTTGGATTTAGGCGTAAGTTTTCTATTCCCGTTGACTTGGGGTTTGATAAAAACTAATCAAGTCAATTTTTTATAACATTACCATGAACTATTGAAGAAAAACATGTAATATTATTCTTATCTTGGGAAAAATAAACAAGATTAAGTATTAGGATTGATGTGAAGAAAAAAATGTTTAAGTTCAACAGATTTTCTACAAATTAACTTATAGTTATTTGTATTGTATAATATCTTTTCTATTTTGTATGTGGTAATTTATTTTTATACTAGCTGTTGCGCGCGACTTCGACCGCGTTGTATTAAATAATATAGCCTATATTACTCGGGGATAATGTAGCTTTCTAATGGTGAAAGAATTTTTAAAATCGGTTCAGCAGTTCTTGAGTTATTTCAATACAAACAAAAATAAAAAGTTTCTCTCTTTGTAATATTAAAGTATAGATTTCTTGTATACATAATAATAAATTATATACCGAATGTTGAAATTATGAATACAAAAAGTTCATTAATTTGATCCAGAATGGGGTAAATTAATTTGTTGTAATGTACAGCCCGCTCTTTGAAATAGTTGACAAAGCCACTCCGATTGGAAAAAGGGTCTCTAATTAAAATTATTCAATTAAATTTAATTCAACTTCAAAGAGTTTTAAAGCAATTTAATTAAGTAACGTTCAGATATGATATCATTTATAAATATATAAGTAGATATAGCCTAGGAGTCCGACTGCAGAATTAAAGAAAACTTAATTAGGATCCTATAGCATAGTAATTAATATGTTCCCTTCCTATCCCTCCTTTAAAGAAATGATGGGAAGGGGAAGTGAATTTTCTGGGGGAGGGACGTATATGAAGAGGAATTATCCTCATGCTGTGCGTCTACTCCTCCGAAGATGAAGGGTAGGCAACGCATTTGCAATTCCAGATGTCTATGGGCAGCGGTCGCTTCGCTATTTCAGCGAATCCAAATGGCCGCTTGCTCGTTTGCCACTTTATAAAATAAAAAATAATGGTTGCTACTACTTATTGTCTTATATAAATATGTTTATATTTATAAATGCATAAAAAGGAATCGTATATCTTAAAACATATTAAAATAAATTACATATTTACGAGTATACTTTACCAAGTTATTATGCGCAAAACAAAGAAAAACCATTTCCATAGAGTACAAACATTTTCCAGGTCAAATAGTACGCATTTCAACTCCTGTATAGGCAGTTATAAACGATTTAAATTAAAGGAATATTTAATTATACGTATGTTACTATGTTTTTCGTATTTTTATTTTATTAAATGTAAATTACTGTTAACCTTATATACTCATTTTAACATTCTTAATTAACCTTAAGCTTCTGAATATTGGTTCAGGTTTTTTCAATATTTAAGCCGGCTACAGATGGTCAGTTTTAACTGTACAGTTCGACTGCGCAAATAAAACTAACGTGTGTAGGCAAATCTAAGAACTGTACAGTTCAAATTGACGTGTGTACGTCATTTGTAACTGTGCAGTTAAAACTGTGCAGTTAAAAAACTGAACATCTGTAACCGTCTTTAGGCAGTACTAATTTGTCTGACAATGTTTTTCAATTTAATGGGATATCAAATAAAATTAACATAAAAACAATAATAAATCATGACGTATACTTCTATATACCCAAATATCGTTGGGGAGATTCCGTGGAGTTGGACCTGCTTGAAGTATAAGAGAAGGACTGACAGGAGACAGCTTAGGGGGATTACCCAAAGTACATTCGCTTAGAAGCGATTCTATACTGATAGTCAAAAATGTATGGAACTGTCAATGACGTTCTCACACGTGACAATCACATGACTTATCGAATGTCAATGTCAGTTTCATACATTTTTGTCGATTCCATCAGCGATATCGCCGATCATGAAGTACTTTGGGTAGCCCCCCCAGAACAGGCGACGATGGCGCTCTCCTGTGTCAGAGGCCAAGACCCACTTTGGGTCATTGCGCCAGCGGAGTAAGTAGTATGCTCTTATATATAGTATTCTTGTATATTCGAATTTATATTTCTTTACGCATGAACCGATTTATAAAAATCCCTATTATTCCAGGTCACATAATCTACGAATCTGTGAATTCATATGAAAATCAGAGGACTATCAAGTAACGGCAGACCTTTTGCTAAAAGAGATTACAGGATTTCAGTCATAAACGTTTATCTTCCTGTGTATTGTACAATATTTTTAACGGGAGTTTTCACACCCGAAACAAGAACAAGTATACAAAAACATATCAACCTTCTCATTTCATACAAAAGGCTTTACAAAACGGCGATTGTTATCTATAAGTGACTTACGTAACAATCTCATAAAGGTTTTAAGTATGACTTAAGCTACATCGTGTCCCGTCCCTGACGTACCCTGTACCGGTCCCGCCCCAGTCCGCGCCGTGCTACTTCCGGGCCCGCGCCGTCAGTGTGTGCAAACAAAATATATTTTGTCAGTGCTCCGACCGTCACCCAGCTCGGGTACGTTTCGTATATTTTGTATTAACATACTGACGGCACAAGAATAGACGGGGCAAGTCCTGGTTGGGAGACGATGTAGCATGAACCATCCTTAACGCTGATATGCGAAGCAGTAATGTCATGTATTACTGCTTATGCCAGAGACTAAAGTCGCATATGCGTAACCTTATCAGAAACTTAGAAAACAAAAAAAAGACAATATGTTTTTGTACAGGTGTAACAGTGTAAACTAACGTTAAACAAAATTAATATTAAACTTCGCTTTCTGCTTCTGACGGCTGTTAAGTTCTATGTGATGCAACGTCTGTCTAATTACATCGTCTAAACTTGAGTTACGAACTAAGCTAAACGTTTCATAGCATAATATTGCCTTATTATAATAGTAATTATTGAGCAGTACATTACGCTAATTATTAGCCGATGTAATGAGCTGAAAATTATCTAGTACTAGCTGTTGTTCGCGACTTCGTCCACGCGGA
>QDHC01007262.1:153390-164920 GCA_013186455.1 Papilio dardanus tibullus
AAATATTTAAGCGAGTTAAGTAAACTTAAATGAAAAATTATAAACAAACAGAAAAAAAAACTCAATTTATACAATACTAGCTGTTGTGGGCGACTTCGCCCGCTCGGAATTAAATAACATAGCCTATGTTACTCGGGGATAATGTAGCTTTCTAACGGTGAAAGAATTTTTTAAATCGGCGCAGTAGTTTTTGAGTTATTTCAATACAAAAATACAAATATTTCCTCTTTATTATATTAAGTATAGACTACACGATCCAAAAATAAAAGCCAAAAAATTATGTACAAAACACTTTGTAAAATCATTCTTTTGCAGGAGAACACGTATTTGTACAAGTATTTAGGAAATTGAAACTAACGTTTACAGAGTTTGCTAAACAAGGATATGTCAAACTTTTCCTATTTCGGGGTTATTCTATTTTACACTCGCCCACACAAATAGATTCAACCTAACTCCAGCTCGCTTGTATACTTTGTTTCCAGTGAAATTCTAAATATAATTTGTAGCTTTATATAGTATGCTTTTTTGAGATATATTTTTATTTTAAATTAGGTATATCGCTGAAAGAAAATTTTAAAATATACTTTGCTCGATACGATGATATGTTTATTTCTATAATCGCTTCTAAATTTTTATTTTCTATACTAATATTATAAAGAGATATACTTTGTATCTTTGTATGTATTGAAATAACTCAAGAACTACTGCGCCGATTTCAAAAAATCTTTCACCATTAGAAAGATATAATATCCCCGAGTAGCATAGGCTATATTATTTAATTCCACGCGGACGAAGTCGCGAACGACATCAAGTTATATGGTGATCAAGAATGTGGAGTCTTGTTGAAGGTCTTATTATAAAATTAAAGTTTTTGAATATTTCTAAAAAGTTCCAGTAAACATTATACTACTACTACTAAGTACTACTCTAATATACTTAAGTAAAAAAAATGTAACATATTTCAAAATTAGGACGCGCACAACTCTCCAAGAGCCATTCTCCGTGTCAACTTAAAGTCAGCAAAAGTATACAGCTTGGAAATATACTAAAATTCTACATAAAATATTAAACTTAGGAAGACTTAAGGTTAAGTAGTTTTTCTAGGTTTACCGCCGAATTATCAAACGCCACTCAAAAATGCAAGAGCGCCTTACATGTTAAGTCCACGCTTAAACTCCAAATAGGGTACTCTCGTTTTATTTTGACGCTTCTTAGATTTTAAGCGACGCTTACGTAACAAAGTATTTGAGTGGCGTTTAAAAATTCGGTCGATAGTGTGTCTGAAATACATTTTTATATCTCGTTTTTGTTAGTGCAAGGCCCTCATTCTAAATAACAATAAACTTAATTAACGCCTAAGACTATGTTTCCTTTGTTTTATAACGCTAATACTTATTTTTTTATTTACGTACTATTTAAATAGTTATAAATAAAAAAGTAATGAAATTGAATTTAAACGGATACAAAAGTAGGGGAAGGCCAAATTAAGTATGGTTAGATTGTGTGAAAGAAGATATGCTAAAAAAGAGGTAGATTCAGAAACGACGGCTGCTAGGGAAATACTTAAGGAGGAGTACTACATACTGTGCCGCTGCCGACCCTCTTTAGAGACAAGGACAGGTTGATGATCACGTGCTCTTTAAAACAATATCATCCCAATATAAAGCTTTTCGAGTGATATTATCTACACATCTGTCGCCAAAATAGACGCTCTATTTTAATGCGATTCGGAAATTTGGTACGGGAAGGAAATTGTGCCAATTTGAGGCAACTCACCGCACTCACCAATTACAAGCGAACGAAAGTTAGGCGCCATTATTCATGGGTCTAATTTGTCGTCGACGATGGCTTGACGTGTGCGTATAATAGAATTACGTCATCTCTAAAAGATATGTTAAATTGTTATTGAATTAACACTACTGAGAAATTGATAACATAAATTTAATAAAGAGAGGTAAAAAAACTTTCCTGAATAATTCGGGTTAAAACACACGTTTTTGCAAACTAGTAAATTACTACACTTACTAGTAAATGGAAAGTTTAAAAAATAACCAAAATTAAATTAGAAATTAATCCTAAATTTATCTTAAACTTTAAGAAACTTGACATAGATTAGACAAATTGATATTTTCCCAGTTTCAAATGTTTTTTTCTTTGGAAATGCATTACAGATAAATAAAGATTTCATAAAGAAAAATATTTCATTTAAAGAAAATAAACTCTTCCGCCTTTAGAGGTTTAATTAAGAACAGAAAGTGACGGCACTAAAGTTGGAATTTATAGCTCAATTAACATTTCACACGAAGTCGCAAAAGGTTGTTACTACTGGTATTAATACATCTCTTGTTAGTCTTTGTTTTTTTTACTAGAATAAAGCAATCCAACCGAGGATTGATCATAGATAAATTAACACAAACTACTTTTATTTAGTTTAGTTTTACTTTATAAACTAAAATTAAGCGGCTAAAAACTTACAGTTATTCGGTGACGGTACCGACTAATTTCGAACCCTCCGGGTCGTGGTTTTTAACCACTTAATTTTTAGTTTATCAAGATGTCTCACGAAAGTCTGCATAAGTTTTTTATTATGAAAACAACTATCAGTTGCCTGCGAGTCCTTCCGTGCGTAACTAAAAAGCATGTTTAAAGTTGTTGTGTTCTTTCAGAGATTCCGGACTAAGTTCTAGTACATCAGTGTAAATTATTTTTAAGATACGTTAACTACTTCGACTTCAAACTATTTTTTCTTGTACCATTCCAATAAAACTTGTATTTTATCGAAGAGAAGCCAAGGCAGATTATTAGTTTTGTATGTGTACAAAGATAAAACAGTTTAAATATCCAATTTGTATTACTGACAGTTACTGGTTTTATTCAATTTGTCCGAAGCTCGAATTTCTTTTGATATAAAATTGGAATAAAAATCACAACGAATCCGACTTAATTGAAGAACTTTTTTTTTAAATAGAACGAATTAAAATACTCCAGTTACAATATTGTAACTTTATTAATACTAAATCGAGAGATATTTTAAGATCCTTTTTTCAATGAGCGACAACCTACGCGCAACTGTCCACGTGGAGACGCCATTTTATCTAGCAGTCGTTGCCAGATAAAAATATATATGACTTTAAAGGTTAAAGGTTTCGACCCATGATGGGCTCCATTTTCCGCAACTCCACGACTAGCGCGTATTTTGCGTGAATACACATATCTTTGAATTTCTTCACCGATATGTGCAGGTTACATGATGTTTATGACTTTTTATTTATTAAATGGAAGCCAAAAGGTTAATGACATACTTACAATAATTGTACCCACGTCAATATCTTAACAAGGGTTAAAAATATATTCTAATTTTATATTCCTGAATACAAGTGACCCGTGAATAATGCACTTGTCCTTTCACCTTTCATGTTATAAATGTAACGAATCGATAAACTTGTATTATCCATAGACTTAAAAAGGTCAGACAGGGAAAAAGGGTTTAAAGTAGCAATGTATATTTAGGTGCCCTTACCAGTTTAAATATTCTAAAAAGTTTCCGATAAATTATCGCAAGAATATTCAAGTAGAGAAGCTGCTTCAGATAGTTTTTTTCAATTAACTTTGACTTTAAAAGCGATAAATTAACTATTTTAACTGTTTTATGTTTCATACAAAATATAAATTAGTTAATGTGGTCTGTCTATAAATATCTTCTTTACTCTTTGACGTAATATTGCAAGAAAAATATTATGTATTCTCATTTTAACGTATCCAACTTGTTAGTTAATAAACTATTTGTATAACGTTAAATTGTGAACTCACCAATTTGTTATTTTGTGTCTAGTCAATTTAAAAACCGACCAAGTTTACACACGGTCAGTGACATTGTAAAGATACTATGTATCAGTTATTATAAACCGTCTGGAGTCTAGACATACAACTAAAGCCACACAATAGACGAAGATTTCAAAGACAAAGCTCACTACAGTTTATACTTCATACAAACTTCAAGGACTAAACGATTAACGTCATGTAAATTTATGTCTGGCAACCCTAACAGCATTTAGAAACTTTGAATATAAATTGTAATAATGTTTTTTTTAAGACTGGCAACACTTCTGTAACTCACTTTGTTAGAAAGCAGCGAAAGAAAAGATAAACAAAATTAAATAAACTACTAATCATTACCTACTACTAACACATAAAACTGCAAATGTGTCATAAAAAATATGCTATATGTAGAGACATGCTATGCTTGTTATAGATTACCGAAGATATTTTCTAGACGCTTCTTAAGTCATATTTCCTCTAACAGACCTTTTCCTAATAATAAATCGGTAAATAAATGTTTAAAATGATTCCAGTGTGAATATTTTCAATCAATTTGCATCTACATTATGTAGATGTAACGTGACGGCATGTAAACAGTCAAATGAAATTGTCCCGCCCTCCTTCCTAACGCAGTTATCACAGCCCTCAGTTCAACAAATTCAATAAGACAATTTGATTCAACGCTTTTGTTACATACAATAGAATTGACAATCAAATAAAGAGTTTTGATGTCAAAACACTTTTTAAATGTCAGCTCTCAAATTGTCGCTTGTAATAAACTGACAAAACCTCGTTGTCCTAAGATCCTCAACCTTGAATATAGTCTAAAATGACATTAAAGTTTCCTAGCTTTGATGGTACAGTTTCGGATATCTCCCAATCCTAGCTGTTATCCTAGTCCTCACCCTCGCTTAACAACCGGAGCCTAATTTTAATCCACTTTGCCTTCCTATCCTTTTCTTATAGGGAAATAATGAGAAGGGGACGTGGATATGGCGAGGGAGAGGACGTATAGGAAGAGGAATTATCCTCTTGCTGTTCGTCTCCTCCTCCGAAGGTTAAAGGTAGGCTACGTATCTACAATTACAGACGTTTATGGGCAGCGGTCGCTTCGCTATTTCGAATCCAGGTGGCCGCTTGCTCGTTTGCCATTTAATAATAAAAAAATATACATAATAACCTTTTATTTCTAAATCAGCATTTTAGAAATAAAATGCTTATATAGAAAGAAAACGCTAAAAAGGTGTGCCGGAGCCATAACTAATTATAATCAACAATTTGTAGCTAAATCTCGACCTTGTATCCTTTATTTATATTACATTTTATTATCTTCAGACTCTTTACTACCCGTTCAATTACGAAATGTAAATTTCTATCTTCTTGAAGACACCCACATTGTGTTCGCCTCGCTTCTCTTTATTGTTCACATTTACTTTATAATGCAATAAAACGTATTAACATTTTCTATATTCAAAAGCTTTGAATTAATCGTTTTGTTAAAATTATTTTAAATATTAATTTACTAGCTGTTGTTCGATACTACGTCCGCGCGGAATTAAAAAATACGAGTATATCCTATGTTACTCGGGTATAATGTAGCTTTCTAATGGTGAAAGAATTTTTGAAATCAGCCCAGTAGTTCTTGAGTTATTTTCAATACAAACAAAAATACAAAGTTTCTCTCTTCATAATATTAGTATAGATATAGATATAGATAGATTAAAGTTGTTCATAATGCTTGTTGCAATGCGCATGTTAAATCATTATTTTACTCTGCGTTTTAATTAAAGTGTTTCGTGAAGTGTATCAAACATTAATTTAAAACAAAAAAAATTGGTTGCCCTTAAAGTCGGTATACGGGCGAAAGTTTTACGTGACAACGACTTTGAGTGGTAAAATAATTTTAATGTGAATATTCATTCGTATATTCGTCGTCGGAAGAAGGATGAAATAATAGTAACAATTTAAAACATTTATTTAAACAAAGAATTATATTTAAAACATTAATTTAATGTGTAAACTTGTATGCAGGCGCCTAAGCGAAGTAGAAGCGCAAGACATTAACCGGTGTGTATGCCTATCTCTCTCACTCTCTTTCTCTCGCTCTGTCTCTCTCGCTCTTAGGCGGGCTAACTGTGCTCGAGTGGAAGGGACGCGTGCCTTTCACTTTTTATGTCTGTCTCTCTCGCTCTTAGGCGGGCTAACCATGCCCGAGTGGAAGGGACGCGTGCCTCTCACTCGCTCTCATTGTGAGCGCATAACGTGAGCGGAGCGTAACGCAGTTTCTTAAAGTGTCACCCGGCAAACCAATTTATAAGACGTTGTCACGTCAAAAAATGCCTTTTTTCTTTAAACATTTTATTTCTACTTGGAATTTCCTAGTTAAACAATCTGATATTCCTTTAATGTAGAGTCATACTCGTAATATCAAAAAGTTAGTATTCAATTTGTCTTGTTATTTACTTACTGAAGTTGCATTCCTTCAAAGGAATTCTCGGTTATGACGAACAATTCTCTTACTAGAAAAATATTCTACCATGTTTATGAAAGGTAAATAAAAGAAGGATAGTTGCTATTTCTATATCTATTCTAATATCTCATATTATAAAGAGAGAAACTTTGTATTTTTGAATTTTTGTATGTATTGAAATAACTCAAGAACTACCAGGCCGATTTCAAAAAATCTTTCACCATTAAAAAGCTACATTACCCCCGAGTAACATAGTTAATATTATTTAATTCCACGCGGACGAAGTCGCGTACAACAGCTAGTCGAATATAAAATCAAAAGAGCAAAAATTATATCACAATTTTCCTCTAAATTAAGTAACATTAGACAAGAAATACCACCTTAAATATCGATAAGGCATTTATTGGATCTCACGTCGCTGAGGCGGGTAAGTGACACTTTACAACAATCTTGATACATCAGGGACCCGCAAGATACACCGACGTGTAAATTGGAAATTACGTCACTGGTATTACGTACGTTACGAAACCAATCGCTTCTAATCGGTTTACATAATTTTATATCACTGCTGAATCGTTCCTTGAAATTGTATTCGAATTGATAGAAAGTTAATGTTTTATTCGGCTATTTGTAGACCATTTTGACGTAAAATAACCAATTGTTAGATCAATTTTGAAGATTGAAATATCGTTCAATTAGTATTTTTCTCCGAAGAGTTTCATAATGACGACCTGTGGACGTAGTCTTGTATTTTGTCATCCTATAATATGTAAAAACAACTAATATATTCGAACCAGGATAAGCGATAGTCCCTCCCTGGATAAGAAGTTTACCTCTAATCAAGTTTTTCGCTTATGAAGGTTGTCCCCCAGAACCAGAGAATCTCGCTTAAAGATGTTTCTCGGTTACCCAAGTTTGACTCAATATTTAACAACTAATAGAAATTTACTAATAATAATTAGTAATGTGTTGTTCATACATTGCAACTCCTATATCACTAGTCATAGTCACATAGTAACATAATATGTAGTTCTACGTCATTACGTATCTACATAGATTCCAAATTAATTAAACACATTCCGCGCTACGAGCTCGCAAATACAGAAATATGAGGTTATAATTTGTAACTTTAATCAATGAAATAGATATTGATTTTACAGTAGACCAGATTGTATAATAATTTACAACTTCAAAAATATATATATGGACAATATGGTTATAAAAAAATAAACATAACGGAGAATATAGTGAGCGTAGAAAGAGAATATACAAATGGCTATAGCGTATACGGTTGAGGGACAAAAAACGCCTTAGACTACGTCATAGCTATGTTGTGAGTGCATCACTTTACAGCTTTAAACCAATAATAAGTATCTTAAGGTTTTGCCTGGGACCTATGAAAAATTGGTTCACCGAAAATACGCTTGGAGCGCCACATTACTACATAATACATCACATTTGCTTGGGTTATATTTCTGGACCCACACAAACAAAATCGTATAAGCTGTCTTTGTCACGTTACGTATATTTCGTATAAATGTGTCTCAGTCGATGTCAGGATGACATGTATCATGTCATATTTGGCTATTTTAATCTATGGTCATAAGCGAATATTGTACACGTTTACCAAATGAAACCGTTGACAAAATGATTTCATACAATTTATGCTTGCTTTTACTTTTAATCTTGGCAAGATATGAATAACGTAGCTCTCTGTCATAAAGAATACTCGCCTTCAGATCTAAATATATTAATATCAACCCAAATTATTCGAAGAAAGGTAAATTGATGTAACCATTTACCTTCGAGTGGATATCTAAGAGGTGTGATGAACGGCTCCTAACCTAAAACCCGACCGGCGTTAATAAATAACGAGATAAGCCACAGACCAACAATATTGCTTCTATTGGCAAAATAAAGGAATTTTACTTTTGGTTATATCGAACTCCTTTAGTACAATTTTCTTAAACAGTATTCTCATATGATTTTGCTAACGGAAAGTACTTTTATTTACAAAGTGAGCAGAGAGGAAAAAAGATTAAGCTAGGAAATAGAGGTAAAGCTGTTAAAAATATTACATTAAACGATTTCCTATATTAACTACTTAATAATTGAATACACAAAAGAGAAAGATATAGAAATGGCTAAAGCGTATACGGTTAAGGGACAAAAAATGCCTTAGCCTAAGTCATAGTCTATGCTGTGTGTGCATCACTTTACGGTTTTAAACCAATAACATCATGATTCAAGCCTTTGCCTGGGACGTATGAAAAATTAGTTTACATATATCATGTCTTATCTGGTTCTTTAATCTATGATTGAATATGACCTTGACAAAAGAGAATATACGAATAAGAGTAATCGAATTTGAAAGTCAAACTTGTCCGATTGGAAATTAATTCGTAGAATGAATCTTCAACTCGTTTATTATAAACTTTTTCATTATCAAAACCTACCTCATCAAAGTGAAATAAATTAAATTTCAAAGGACAGAGTTACGTGAATTCATTAATAATTAAAAAGCTAAATTTGAGTACAAACCTTTCTCCCAATTAAAATTTCTGTTTGAGATTTTCATCACTCGTTCAACTTCATTGTAATAGAATTTTAAATTAGACACTTCACCTTGTCTGGTCACTTTTAAACATTCACGAGTTAAATGAGACCTCTTGCATATTCTAAAAAAACATTTCACCAAACATAGCTCGTTCATATTCACAAAACGAAATTTAAAAAAAAGAATCATTTACAAGTAAAGAACTGATTTTTATTCAAGGCCATAATAAGTATCGCTTAACGAAATATATTTAACCACATCGCAGTTAATAAACAATTAAAACTTTCCACGATTATTAGAACAGGGAGGCTATCCAGAGTACATTCGCTATGAAGTTATTCTATAGCGAACTTCAAAAATGTACGGAACTGATCGAATGTCAGTTTTATACATTTATCTCGATTCCATCAGCGATATCGCCAATCCAATTAGTAGTCTACTTTGGGTAGCCATCCTGATTGTTACATTCTCTATTCTTACATTTCTAAATAAATAGATATTGCAACTATGAACGGCGGTAAACTAAGCCAGTACAGTTACTTAGTTACAGAATATCTCGAGACTGCAAGTGAATTCATAAAATAGAAAATTGGATAAGTTCCAAGATGGTGGATTTCAGGTCAATGATCTTTATCGTAGATTATTTTATACTGCTGTAAGTTTAAAGGACTTTGGTCAAATTATATCAAAATACATCTAAACTTGACAAAGGTTCTATGTTTGTTTTAAAATATTTATAATTTTGTATTTATTTTATTAAATGATACTATAATTATATTAAGCTTGCTTTCACAAGAACGCTTTATTAGCGTCGAACACTAAAATTACTCTTGGTTCATTCAACCAGCTTCGAAAATCCAACACCGCGCGATTGACATTAAAAAGCACCTCGTGCGAACAGACACATAGGAATGCATTTGTTTTATCTCAACGCTTGTTCAGCGCGTTAAAAAAGCGCTCGTGTGAATGCGGGCTAAGTCAAGAATATATATTTTCGTCATCTTAAAAAACGTAGTTCTAATTTATCAAGCCCTCATTAAATTAAAGAATTCTAGTTAATTAGAAAGTAATAGCTTCATTATAAGATTAAAAGCAAAATATTAAACTTGGAACGTATTTCATTGAACAAACTTTAAAGCCTCGACTCGAACAATTTACTAGATCTATTGAAATTAATGTGAATTAATAAAAACTTTTTCACTTTAGAAATTAAGATTATTTTCCTACAGCTTTTAGAAACAATTACGTTGAAAAATTGTTATAAAATAGTAAGAATTATAAATAAGTAATTAAATAAATAAAGATTTTCCTCGCGGCTTCGTCCACGTGGACTTACGTACGCGGAAAATGTAGTTTTTTGATGGTGAAGAATTTTTTTACATTGCGCCAGTATTTTCTAACTCTTCTTTAAATTATTTGCATAGAATTTAAGAATTATTAGTACCTTTATAATCATCATCACCAGCTTGCTATTAGTCCCCACCCAGGGGCGAGTCTACCCCCTAAGGGATGACTAGGCCATAGACAACAACGCTGGACCAGTGCGGGTTGGTACCTTTATAATAATAAAAAATAAAAAGGGGAATGTCATTTTCATACTTATATGATTCCATCAATTACCATAATTGAGATAGCTAGAAGGAATTTTAATGTAGCCCTTCTGCATTATGACGCTAATCCAATCGATATCTCTCGCCGTGGGCGTTCCTTCAACATTGATATCCACTTTCCCAACATAAACAATCTCTATTATTTCTTTCAAATTTATTCTCATGAACCTTTACAGTTATAATGCGACAAACTTTACCGGTCTTGTGAAAGACGTGATATTTACGAGATAAATTCTACCAAGATGACTCAAAGACCGACCAAGTTTCATGACCTGGTGCAGGAAAACTATAAAGCAAAATAGCTCCTAGTTTAGGCGGCTATTTATGTTAAAAAATACCACAAAATTCATGGACTATCTTTTGCCTTATGCCTTCTTGGTTTGTTTTGTCTATGATTTACTTTGCCTGAGTACATTTTCTTTATATTTGACAGGATTTTGACATTCCCATTATTACTCTACCAGATGATTTGTAGGATTATGTGTATAAGACTTGCCTTTGCTAATTCTAGAGTTAACATGTTCTTGAATCATTATTTTTATAGAAATCAGACCGGTACCCATAGACATCTGCAATTACAGATGCGTTGCCTACCCTTAATCTACGGAGGAGGAGACGCACAGCAAGAGGATAATACCTCTTCATATGCGTCCCCTCCCCCGCCAATCCACTTCCCGTCATTTCCTTATAAGAAAATGATAGGAAGAGAAGTTGGATTAAAATTAGGCTTCCGACACCACACACATCAGACGTAATATGGAATAGCTTCCATTTGACGACTGTCTTCTGTGTGGTTGTGGTATTTCACCGGGCGAGTCGGCCTATTCGTGCGAAGATGTTAAAGCGGGCTCTACCACTGTTGACTTCGTAATAAAACAGAAGAATGACAATTTATAACATAATCTTTCATTTACATTTTTTCTAACGCCTAGGACTTTTTATAAGTATTTGTTTCAGTAATACTCTTATTATTCAGTAAAACGTGAATAGTGAAATACAATTGAATGAATCGCTAAAAGGATTTCGAAGTAAAATGCTAAAATCTTTATAAATATGCATGGAGGCCTAATAGGT
>QDHC01007262.1:169597-191792 GCA_013186455.1 Papilio dardanus tibullus
AAGCGGTTTTATTGATCACCTTCAGTAAAGTTAACTGTAGTGAGTTTCGTAAGAAACTGACACAATTACCAAAAGAATGAAACAAGAGTATTGAATAAAAAAAAGCAATGAAGAAAGACAGTAACATTCAAAACAACTTTTTAAAACATTTTTTTAGATTGAAAAGGGAATCCTCGAAGCCAACAAAGTCTCTAATCTATGTCGGAGGTGCAATAGAATAAAAAAAATCACCTTCAGTACGTCAATAAAACAGAAGTTACTTGTAGCACTTAATCAATGAATTAATAAGCAATAAGTTACAATTTATAACATCTTTTTCGTATTTATTTTAGTTGATTCTACAGTATCAAATAAAAAAAAATCCTTTTCCAAACTTTTGTATGCAAAAGGTTGTTTAATCAGATGCCAGATTTCTACAGCTAAAGAGCACCTAATGAGCTCAAGATAGCTGAGCAAACCAAACTGCATAAAACATTTTCACACTAGAATATTCTGGAAGTTTGATTCCCACTGTAATAGGAATGAGTGGAAGAAATAATAATGGACTGAACTTATAGTTCGCATTTGGACGTGAGTTTATTTTAATATTTTGCAAGCTAAATAAATACTTAGAGATAATTAAAACAATGTGTTCAGACCAGGGGGGTTACCCGATGCACATTTGCTAAGAAGCGGATCTATAGCGAACGTCAAAAATGTCTGAAACTAACAATCAAGTTCGATATTTCACACGTGACGATCACATGGCTTGTCGAATGTCAGTATCAGTTTCATACATTTTTGTCAATTCTATCAGCGATATTGCTAGTCGAAATGTACTTTAGGTAGCCCCCCAAAAACGAATTAGTGAAAGCAAACGCTGTAAATAGCAATGAATGAAATAGTCGATTAGTGCTTTTATAGAGACAAAGAGGTTGCCGTGCTCGCTCTGTTCTGGGACGAGCTTCGTTTGTTTGACTTGTTTCGTAGAATACAAAAGCTAGTATTGTAGCATTTTATTGTTGTTCAATTGTAGCTGAAAGGTTCGAGCAAATTTTACAAACGAGATAGATTCCCTTGTAGCTCATTCTTTGACGCAATATGGCACAAGTAAAAATTTATTTCGCAAAATACATAGAAAGTATTTTTGCTATTAAGAGAAAAAACGTATTCTGTATAAATTAATTACTATGTAGAAAACAGCAACATAGAATTATTAGCAACAGTAACAACAAAGAAAGAAAACTGCAAGCGAATGAAACAAATTGCTGCGGCCACAAAGTCCGTGGAAACTTCGCTGCAGACGAGTTGTAACAAGATGACGTCACACATTGTAACCTGCAGCATATGCGAGGTAATAAATAATGCATCCGTGACATTTGAACAAATGTGGTGCTAGAAAATAAAGAATATATATTTTACAAGTGTTTCAAGACAAACTAGAGCTTCACAGATGTTTTTATTTTTATAATACTTTTAATACATTTGAAAGTTAAGTTCTGTAAAAAAAAATGTACAATAAAAAATAATAAATTGTGTAAATGTTAAACCGAAACAATTTTCTGTACAAAGCGCCTGCAATAAAATTCACCGCAATATTCATCTACAGTCATTTTGAAAAATAGGCACGTATGGGTATGTAACCAAAGCCAGCGTTTCACACAATTTACTGAGCACAAAAATTGTTTGCTGAAATGAAACACACCGATGTATTTTAAAATATAAAAGTTTGAGTAGTTTTACCGTATTACCAATTTCCAAAGACACAAAAGGCACTCGCAGTATTATTTTTAAGAGATTTGTATTAGTTAACTTTAATTAATACATCGGTTTCACTGATTGATGTACCAGGACATTATATACTTAATTGCTTGCTATCTTATATTTGTTTCATATACGTTAAAAAATAGTCCGACTCTATAAAACTAAACTATTGATTTCTCCGTTTGCCCTCTTTCGTATTCAAGGATCGTCCGAGTCGGCGAACTTCGTTGTCGCCATTGAAGACGGAGAAATCCTTCATTCATCACAAGACGCTCCTAAAGCAAGGATTTTATTACAATCTTCATTTTATTGTTGCACCTCTTTGTCTTTTTATAGTCTGCTGTAACTGTCTTTCTGATCTTACAAAGTCGGCGAGCTGCCCTGTACTGATATTAAGATGATAAAAACGTTTTTAGGTCACATAACTTACTCTTTACCCTTCACTGACATAGATCTGTAGTTATATAAAACCAAGAACCCAAATTAACAAATAAACTATCTATTCCTTTCGTTGTTATTTTTCTAACTTTGGCAGCTGTCAGAGGAATAAAAGTTTTACAGACTTTATTAGTAAAGTTGGAGTTTCAAGATCAATTCGGAAATTGACTTTGAACTTCGTCGTAAACATTTTTCCACTGTTTACTATTAACGCCTGC
This sequence comes from Papilio dardanus tibullus, assembly GCA_013186455.1. Classification (NCBI taxonomy): domain Eukaryota; kingdom Metazoa; phylum Arthropoda; class Insecta; order Lepidoptera; family Papilionidae; genus Papilio; species Papilio dardanus. The sequence goes on from QDHC01007262.1 coordinate 171,997, forward strand.
CGAAAAGAGCAATGTTTTCATTACAAATTTCTGTAAATTGAAGAGAAGTCAAGTTGAAAATATTTGTTTATTAAAAATATTTGATTCATAAGTTAGATTTATACGACTTAGCGTAATGTACTTCCGATACTTATTAGTAAAGATAATTAAGTCGTAGCCTTATAAATGTTTAGTTGTATAATTGCTATAAGGAAAAAGACAGGCGAATATGCTTTATCGAATCAATTTTGTACTTACATACAGGTCCTAACTTCAATTTACTGGAAGTGAAATTAGCCTAATAGGTATAACATTTTATGATATTTTTTACATGGATCTCATATAAAGCGACCTGTTTTAGTATAATTTGAGGAAGTTCGCTCAGTATGACACCGGATGTCTCTGTGGTAGTATCTTTTAGCGAAGATCTTTATTGCGACAGCTTTAGAATTCGTCGACCATTGTTACTTTGAATAATGACTTGTTTAGACTACATTCAAGCTTAGAATGACGAGACATTTCCTGGTGCTAAAAATTAAAAAAAAATAACGAACTAGTTTTAGTTATACTATTTTACATTGGACAATATTAAATAACTCTACTTCATAAGTAATTACGAATATTTCATAATCTTCTCATAATAATACGAAAATGTTCTAAGTTTGTGAACAAAATGATAAGACCAATTTGAAATATGACCCTAGCGAAGGGAGTGTTCCGAAAAACCCTTGAAAACAACATATTTTAGAGAAGAAAAGGATTATCTGTTGGTGTTACAAGTAACGAAACAATCGTTAACTGTCTCCTTTAATTCTTGTTATTAATAATACTTTGAAAAGTAACGTCCAACATTTATTTTGTTAAGATAATGTTACAACTTGTATTCCTACTGAAAATATTATAATACTCTCTATCTTATTTATTCTTCTTCTTCTAGCTCGACAGCCCTTTGTGGGCATTGGCTTGGTCCAGCAGCTCTTTCCATTCCAGTCTGTCTCTGGCCGCGGTCTTCCAACTTTTTCGCGTCTCGGTTTACGTAGTCCAACAACCTTATTTTTGACTATGTATAATATGTGTAGATTTTAAATAATGCAAAGGAATCTAGAGATGTATATTTTGTTTTTGTATATCAGTTAGATCTGTGTCTAAAATAAACGTTACAAAAGTTGCGTAGGAAGGAACGCGGAACTCATTCCGTTTCTTAGGGCTCTATTTATGTTGGAACGTTCCGTATACATTTTTGTTTTATTAGAACTTCAGAAGTAGATACTAAAATAGAGTATCATTTACATGGTTATTTAGTGACTCCTAGTATACTGACGTCCGAATGTTTAAATGCCACTCAATATGTAAGAGCGTCTTACATGCTAAGTACAAAACTTAGATTTTAATCGACGCTTACGTAACGATGTGTTTTAGTGACGTTTGAACGTACTCGTACCGCCTTTGAACACTTAAATTCACCTATTCAGTCGAACTTTTACCAACGCAATTGAAGTCAAAAAGTACAGTCAAAGAATATTTACTACGGAATTATTTTAGCAATGGGTGTTTGTGGAATTACTCCTCGTAGTGATCGAAAATTTCCACCATTTTAAAAGTCGAAAATTACCGACTTGAATGAAGAAACCATTGATTTATTTGCAAGGATGATGACCATAGTAAACATAGGATTCAATTCAAACAATCAAACATTTATTCTTAGCGATCTGTGAGCGAGAGCAGACATTTGTCACCGTCCCCGTCTCAGATTACTCGCAGTCCGCTGATGTGGATTACTTAGTGTCACCATGACCATACATATCTTTCCGGATATTCCTTAAAAATATCACACCTTTTTAGTCACCTTTAAAGTCACTTGTTTTAAGTCTATTCACGATGTTCCTTTAAGTGCTTACATTTTCAGTATCCTAACAACATCGTGGTTATCAACAACTGTATATAAAATATTCAATAAAGCGAAGACACTAAGAAAAACTGTTCCAAATTACCATAGTTAATATCTTGGATAAAGTTACTATAGAAAATGCGGTACAAAGTTGAGCGTAAAAGGGACGTATTCTTACATGTTTTCGTCTACTAGTTTAAAATTATTAGACGTGTCCAGTTTTCAAAAATCTGTCTAGTTCCGTAATATATTAAATGTGATGGTCACCCGACAATGGCGACATTGTGTCTTGCGTCGTGAGAAATGTAATTTAACAAAGCACTGTTTACGATCGATGCACTGAATGGACTCGCGAGTTATTTCATTGCGAAATGAAAATTTACTATTAGATATCTATTAATTATAGGTATTTGTTACTGTTTTACAAAATAATGAGGCTTAATTTTAGTTCACTTTTCCTTCTAATCCTTGTATCATAGATACTATACTAGTATGATGAAAATGGTACCTATACTAATATAATAAAGAGAGAAATTTTGTATTGAAATAACTCAAGAACTACTGGGGCGATTTCAAAAATTCTTTCACCGTTAGAAAGCTACGTTATCCCCAAGTAACATAGGCTATATTATTTATTTCCACGCGGACGACGTCGCACACAACAGCTAGTTTATAAATATTTTGTTTGGGGTTCATGGAAGAAAAAAGGTAAAAGAGAAAAAAAAGCCTAAAATATGAATGGACAGAATAGTGTTGATGCCATTAGATGGAAGTAATCCAAATTTAAAAGATTTTAAACGGTATTTCACTGAAATGTTGTTAAAAAGTGTGTGAGCAAAAACATTTAGTAGTCTGTAGTTTCAGAAGAATTTAATATAGATCATTAGGAAAATATCAAAATAAGTAAAATAAACAAAATAATTTAATGCAACGGAACGGTTGCTTCAAAGCTTTTAAATACTCACACAATGGTATGGATAAGTCTGAAGTATATCGTAAAGTTTTACGCCTTAGATATGTATAATGGCAGTTTGAAAGCGATATAAATTCCACATACGGGTGTACCATGATGTGGGCCATCTCTCGTGCCCTAAATCTTTCTAATGGGCGGCTTCCGTTCACGAAGACATTTCATAAATTAAAGGATAGTCAAGGCCCTTTTTATACCGCGATATATTTAGCTAACAAGAATTTTAGATATAAAATTTAAATTGCTTCATAATTAATTAAATGCATGGTTTTTTATTGCGGCCTGGAATGAATGATTACAAAATTATGGAGACGCTTCTTATAACTGTTAACTTAGTCGACCGTCAAATAGATATGTACAAAAAACTAGATTTGCCGCCGAAAGTTGCATATTTTTTTTAAACACATACCACACGACTTCAATAAAATAACGTGAAACGTGGTATGTAGACATTTGGCACCAAAATGCATTTAAGGGCTAACTACGATAAAAGCTATTACTCTCGATTCTTGAAATAACACGTTAATACACGAATGTAGACATGTTAATTCAAATCAAGGATGATCAAATCTTCTATCTAAAAATAGCCTGAATATAAGAACAAAAGTTAAGGAACACATCGTATTAAGTAATTCGTCAGATCTCACCCGTATATGTTTACTTTTACACAATAAAAGCCGAAATGCTAATAGCGCCTAAACAGAATGTTACTAATACCCAGTGTCTATTTGTTTAATCGAAAGTTTGAATTTTGTATAGCAATGAGTAATAATACTGAGCTATTTACTAATGCCTCAAGTAAACAACACATCTGTGAAATCTATATTTAGCTTTGTTGAAGCACCACGTAAGGATATTGAGACAATAGTGTCTAGCCACATAAAAATACCAGAAATAGAAGTATCTGAAAATTTCTAATGTCTCAGGATTCAAGTAGTCATCGTAGTCGTGTAATATGCTTACTATAAGACAACACAATACCTAGGACCTATGTAGTCCTGGTCTTTCTATGAACCATGAGATGATGGTAATGCTAGCCAGCTTTTCTTATACCAACATTTCCTTTCACATTCGTATCTAAAACTATAACATGCCATTTTTAATGACCTTTCCTTTTCCTAAAAACAAAAGATCAGTAAATGAATTATAGCGGTAACAAAACGGTCTTTGTCCTTCATTTACGTATTTGTCTTTCGTTTGATGAATTTCATTAAAAGCGCCCAACAGTAAATAGTTATTTATTATTAAAATACCTTTGTCAACACTCAGTTTGCTTAGGATGTCGTTTTATTAAGTCAGCGAAGCGACTACATAATGTGACATTATTTTTGTTGCAACTGTATTATTTTTAATATGATAAAGAGATCATTTTTGATTCTGATTTAATTTAACAGTGTTGAACTGATGTTGTTCATGTTTAGAGATGAACTCTTCAGAAGATTTTGAATTGATTGTTTTCCTTAGTTTAAAAAAAAATTCAGTGGCGTTGCCAACCAATGATCTATGCTGGCTCTAGAGGGGAGGCTTATACCTTTTTTTACAGGTCTCTAGGGCCAGTTCCTCTAACCTGGGGATGCCCATACATACATTTATACACAATACGTGTTTGTTACTTTAAATCTCCGCTTCGCTTATGGTTGTCAACACAACTTTATCTACCAACATAAATACGTGTTTAAATTATGATTACTTTACAACGACTACACACTATTTGAGTTAACATTATGAAAATGTTATTTATCATGCTAATAAACAGTTTCATTGTGCAAAAACATCAACATTTTGTGAACAAAGGCACAGCGTAGGTTTTAGACAATGACTCACTTATCGAGGTTTCTCGCTTATCCAGGTTTGACTGTATTATACTTACCTAACCTACCTAATTCATCTGTGGTACGTCTGGTATTGCAGATGTCCATGGGCGTCGTTGATCACCTCGGTGTACGTGGGGCTCGTTTGCCCCCTTTTCTTATGAAAAAAAAAATTATTATACTCGTATTTTACTTGAACCCTAATAGTTAACTCGAAATAAATAGAAACAGTTAATATGTACTTCCTCGTTTCGAGACAATTTCTTCTATTTAATTAAATAGATACATAATTAAGGAATATTTAGTTAATCAAAACAGAATAGATACCTTCTTAGTAATCTCAGATTTTTTTTACGTTTTCTCTTTAACCTTTGTCCATTACTGTCCCTCGTGTAATAGATCTGCAATTTCTAAGGAATCTCGCTCATCCCGTCCTCAAAGGAATTCATTCAATGAAAAATGCCGAAAGCTGACGGCAAAAGATCAGGTAAAAATTACTAGCGACATCGACGCTTAGAAAATTTCGCTCATTTAAAGACTGCTAACTTGGTCCGATTTAAAAATAAATTAATTGCCACGAAAAAAGTCGTAAAATAGTGGAGAAATACACTCATGAGGCTATTTATAAAGCTTTAATAGACCGATGTCGCGCAAAAAACGGCCTTACGCCGAAATAAAATCTCCATTTGTTGCGCGAACACGGTTTAATGAAGTCATAGAGTTTACATAAACTTTACAATGTAATATGAATAATAACTATATTAACCCATAAATATGGATTGTCTTATACAACATTTAATAATAATAACTTAAGTCCGAAGTCCATATTGGAGTAAATTCTTGCCTGGACTTATAACTAAAACAGTGTACCTGAAACTTAATGGACTTTGAGAAGCTCAGCTTAAAGCACACAGTCGGCCGGCTTAGATTGCATTTATCGATTTTGAATTAAGTTTCACTTAGTGGAAGTGGTGCATATAGTTCAAAGGATGTAGGCACTCGCTCTATCATTCAATTTGAGTTTACGATAGACGTTAAGGAATATTAGTTACGCTTTGAACGGAAACATGGAATGAATGAATGATTGCTTAGGTACTTTTTAATTGAAATAGATACCTGCGAAATGGTCTTTGTATATTATACTAGCTGTTGTTCGCGACTTCGTACGCGTGGAATTAAAAAAAAATGCCTATGTTAGTGGGGAATCATGTAGTTTTCTAATGGTAATTTTTTTGAAATCGGTCCAGTAATTGTCGAGTTATTTCAATACATACAAAGTTTCTCTCTTTATAACATTAGTATAGACTTACCTTTGGTTGCTTTGTTATATCTTTTGCTTCAAATATCTAATATACTCGTAACCTAGTCGCATAATTCGCGAGACGTCACGCTTTTGTCCGGCCTTGGAAAGTTCATTTGCTCACCGGTAGGTGCCGCTAATGTTGATAAAAAGCGGCCATTTGTCTTCGTGTACAGAAAATTTGCGGCTAAGTACGAAATCCACCGATGTATCTTTTTTATTACTTTAATTGTTTTGTTTTTATACACTGCGGTTTTTATCCCACGCGTAAAAGCATTTGCTACTTAATAATTTTACAGTACATGCTACATAAAGACTGGATAATTTATAAACGCAAAATTGTTCTTATTTTTCATTTATCTTTTTTTATTGGGAACATTTAACATACAACATTCTTAGAGGCCAGTATCTACTCTATGGCAGTGTATAAACTTCTCGATTTCCAAAGAGGTCGAACACATAAACTTCATTAAACACAGACAATGTAAATCTAGAGATTGAAAGCTCGCTTTATTGGTACAGCTACGAACAGAGAGTTTACAAAAAATCTTAAGCCTTCTTCACCGATGTAACGCAAAAAACGGCTTTACGTCTAATACCTAACTCGATCTAATGAAGACGTGGGGCTATAGACATATTTAATACGTAAGTTTCACTACTATAAAGTTACATACAGTTACATAGCAACAATAATCATTCAACAATAAAAATGCTTCCTTTTCCTTAATTATTACAACCTTATGCCACGTGCCATAAAACTGATCTCTAATGCTACCCTGCCACGTAACATGAGTAACATTTCGGTATTAGTTAAAACAAAGGTGTAATTACAATACTTAGACATAACAAAGGATAACAACTCGTAAATCCTATTAGGAGGAATAATTACGTTTCAAGTGGACGACTTGAGCAGTTTTTTCTGCAAGTACCATTTTAAGCATCGTAGAAACGCTTTGTTTACCCACTTCAAATGAGAGCCATTTGCTAAGAAACTATACAATGTTTTTATACTGGACAGTTCTTGTGTGAATGGACGCTAAGAATGAATTAAAGAAATACTCAAAGTTCTTGAATTGTCTTGTGCCTTGTCACCAGGATAGTATTTTAGCCGAGTAGCAAGTTGCATTTATCCGAACAAAGGATTTACTGCTCATTTAATTTAGTAACTCGGTAGTAATTTAGTAACTTAACGTGTCTGAACAGCAACATTTTAGTAGAATAGATTAGTAAATCCTTTATTCGGATACTTGGTACTTCCTATTCGACTAAAATACTATCCTAGTGCGTGCAAGGCTTAAGGGAGCTTTCGTAAGGAGAGCGTCAAAATCAGCATCTGTGTTATAAAAACAATCAGCTGTTCTCAAACAGCTGACTGTCTAAGCACTTCCTAAAACTTTTTTCAAGTGATTGATACAGAAACCTTACAATGTTCATTGCCTTGTTAGCGATGAATCAGCTTTTAGGTGTTTTTTTCATCCCCACTTGCGTTGCACACGTGCTGAGTTTTTTTATAGAATCGACACTGTAATGAAGCGTACATTCGGAAACCGGCGCGCCCTGCTGCCCAGGATATCCTGTTTGAAAATAAAAGACAACCCCTACACCTTTCCAGTCACACGAACGTATAGCACAAGCGATTTTCACCTTTTAAACAATCGCAATTAAGTTTGAAATCGTTTGTACGTGGTCGTTTAAAAAGCGATGTCTGCTCGGTAAAACGTAAAACGGGTTGTTAATTTCATTATTTCACTGGAAAAGACTATTTATTTTATAAGTTCTGTAGTTATTTTTAATTTGTCTTTGCTTTTTTGGTATTATGCCGGCACAAAACATTGTCAGAATTTAGACTCTCTAAATTTTAGCTAGATCAACTAACGGCAAAATTTTAATATGCATTAGACTTGAACGTTGTGTATTTGTGAGAGGTTTATAAGGATTAAATAGGCTATTAATCTTATAAGAATGTAGGTAGACCTACCAAGTGAAGAGATTTCTTTAAAAGGTCATTATAGCAAAGGAATATCGCAACTTTATTAATTAAAAAAAATAGTTACAATAAATATTCTTAATAATACACAAGTAAATATGTAGGTACCATATATTCTATTGATTTTTTTGCTTCTAAGCCACCCTATTACTATAATAATACCAACATTATCTTGCCCTGCACTTACACACATGCAACCCATGGTATATTCCATTCGTTCCCTTCCCCTGCCTTTCACGTTCAAAATCATTCACCACTGGCTTACGAAACTTGTTCACCGCAACGAGAGTCAGTTCAGTTGAGCGCTGGCCGCCAAGTGATCGCGTCTACGCGCATGCGCCGTGCGACATAACCTCAAATGAACTGTCATATACGCACGTAAATAAACAAGTGAATTTAATATTGTTTAGTGTCTCAATTAGAGTTTAGTGTATTATATTTTGTATTACATATTCTATAAATCTCCTTGAGGATTAGTGACATTTCAGTGAAAAAACTTGTGCAAGGAATTTGCGATTGTGAGTGAGTATTTAGTTTGTTTTTTTTTGTGTTACACCGGCCAGACTTTGGCTTTGATTTATTTTTGAACATCTAATTACAATGATTCTTGTAAATCATAAAGTAAAGAAACTCAATTTATACCTAAACCTTCTTATTTTTATTGGTGTTTTATTCAGTAATTTGTTGAAACAATTAAAAACAGATAAGCATTACACCAAATACTTTGGGCTTGTGCAATTGTTATTTAGGTTATGTACCGAGAGTTCTTTTTTTTAAATATTGCATTTGCAACATACTTATGGTTAGTGTCGACAGTCATTTCTTTCTTTTTTAATTTAACACATTTTAATAAATATTCTAGGGCAGTGTCCATTTTTGTTGCGAAATTAATTTTTTTAACACGACATAATTTTGAAACCTAATACGTAATTTTATACTATTTTAAAAATGTTTTTATGTAGCTTAACGTTAATCGTGCTATTAAAATGGCAACATTATAGAAAAAATATTTGGGATACTTCATGGTAGAGATAAACGACTTTAAATACTAAAAAAACAGTTAACCCTAACATCATCTGATTGTAGTAGGTATCTATATTATAACTACAATGTAAGAAAGGTTCCAAATGAATTAATGAATAATCTACTCTTATGTAATTAAGCATTCAATATCAACTCTTTTTATTACGGAAGATTATGGTCGAATGAACTATAATTGTATCATAGAGCTATCCCACAAGCACCAATAATTATTCAGCCAGCTACGCCTGCGAATCTAACAGCACCTGTGTTTTTCTCATTCGGTCGCATAATTAAAATAACCGTTTCTATGCGCGTTAAGAATAGATGAATCTTAAACGCGATGTTACTACGCTATTGTGGACCTGAGAATCTTTAGAAAGGGGATCGATAATATCGATAGACGAACCCACCAGATACCTCCTAAGAGGGTTGCTAGTTTAGCAATGTAGAGCATTATCACGTAGGGTTGGATTAAAAACCTAGACAGTGTGGCAAACAAAAGCTAGCTCTGTTTAATCTCTTTGTTGCACATCTTTTACGGAAGACGAGCTGTGGCCAGCGAATTCGCCCGCACATGATTAAGAAATAAAAAATATTACCTGTCATCTGTGAAAGAATTTCTCAAATTGTACGACAATTTCGGGGCCTATTCAATGCAATCGCTTAAGTATTAGAAAATGTTTTCTCTTTATAATATTAATAAGTACTTATCGTTAAATATGCTAAGAGATTTGCGCAATTCAAAATGTTGCGAAGGTCGAAAATAATAGCGGTTATGTTCGAACAAAAGTGTTATAAGCAGGTAAACAAGCGTCGGATACTTGTCGCGCCCTCCAGATAAGCTAAATACTGACTTCCTGCTGACTATGGTGACCATGAGTTTGTATATTTAGATCCTTCCGATATAATGAGATACACACCTTGAGGGAGACAAGATAAGATATCTATCTCTTTTCGTCTGACGTGTCGATTTGCTTAAAAAAAGACCTGACTGGGAGACTTTTAATATGGCTTTATAATACTTTAAGTAGTGAAATAAATGCTATATATCTATCCTCTAAATAAAAGCTAGTAGTTTTACCTCCTCAAAGGCCGGCAACGCACCTGTAGTATAGCAGATGTCCATGGGCGTCTTTTCTCGGTGTTCCCGCTGTTCGTTTGCCCCCTTTTCTCATAAAAAATAGTGCTAGTCACCAATTCTTTACCTGGTCTAGATATACCTATAATTTATTAATCAATGAGTCATAGAATTTATGTATAAAAACCATACGGTAACATATATTATAACAAGTTAACGAGCTTGTCAGCTGTTAGACGCTTGAAGTGAATATATTGTGCTGTCAGGAAAAAACATTCTGGAAGCAAATTGTGAAGTCGGCAAAACATTTATTCTCTGCGAGATAAATAATTTTATCGCATTGCGAAATGATACAGTGTTTTACTTGTATAGAATAAATATTTTTTCTAATTCGTTTCGGATGCATTTATTACTATAAATTGTTTTAAATTCAATAAATGCATAGTAATATTAAATATTTTACTTGTCATTTTAGTTGGCTTCGTCTTTTTTGGATTCTTGAATGTTAACTATAAGAAGCGTTAGTTGTTTTCGTAACAAAATTTCTAATTAGCGTCAATTGGACAAGATTAATTTTACTGCTTCGGTTTAGTTTGTGACGAACTGATGAGCCAAACATTTTTTCAGATAGGCATAATGAACGAAGGAGAATTGTCTAATAATAAACCGGAATCGAACCCAGGGCACGTGTTTCTACAAAAACCACATTGCTTTACTTCAAGTATATATTTACGATGTGATAAATAACATTGTAAAAGAGAACTCTTCGAAAGTTCATAAATTATTGTCTCTAGAATATGCATGAAAAGAAACGTAAAAGAATATTTCATTCATAAAATTCGGCTACCTGCGAACTTCAAGTACCTGGTCGTTGCCGTGACAAATTCTTTTATCTTTTTTGTTACAATTTTATAAGTCGAAAATAATGGGAAAGATGAGTTTCATTCAAGTGCTTAACTTTAGTAAAGTCTGACGTAATTATTTACTGCTCATTCCGTTACTACGAATACCTCATTCCACTGTTATCGCTTTTCTTACGAAATAGAAAGCTAACAGAAATTAAAGAATATTAGAAAAAAACTTATGTGTTGTATTTCCTCATTATAAATTCGTTTTAAGTCTGATATTTTGGAACATAACCCCCGCGAACATTAAACTTTCACGTAAAAAACGTACGTATGCATTTGGAACAGTTTACAAAGACATGGCCACACGAACAGCAGTGCCGTTGACTCCGTCATTGCTGGCTCGGCCTCGACCCCCGTCGAACTAAACGTTATATTTTTAGTTTTCATCGCATACCTAAATAGCAGAGCGAGTGACTCAGATGCCTAGTAATACACTCACGCAGCTATGTGTGTTTTGTGAAATTTACGATTGTTGAAACAAGGATTACGAAGTGAGTAATTACTTATATTTACGCGAGTATACATCGTAAGGCAAAAAGAGAAATACAGCTTCATATGTTTCCCGGTCAAATTGCTACTACTTCGTTGATAATTTTACACACATTTTACGAAAGTAGCACACAGAAACATAATTGAGAAAAATAAACAATACCCACATTAATCTTAGAGAAGCGTTAATTTTCCTTATTATGATACAGAAGCGCCTCTTACTGGCGATCAGCCAACTTTAGATATGACAAAGATAAATTAAAAAAAAGAACGATCGCTAAACTTCCCGTCATCTTCAACTAATGATTGATTACTAACGGTGTAGATACTCAATTGCGACAAATAAGGAAAGTTTGAAAAGCAGATTAATTCACGAAGCAAAAAAATTGTCCCTATTAGCTTTTGTTTCATGGTTACCCGCGCAAGAACATAGGTAGAGTGAACTCAAAAGCATTTAGGTGCATTCGTAGAAAGAGAAAGGTATGACTATAGTGTTTTGAGGGACAAAAAATGACTACGTCATAGCTATGTTGTGTGTGCATAATTTTACGGTTTTAAACCAATAATATCATGTCTTAAGCCTTTGCCTGGGACGTATGAAAAATTAGTTCGTCGAAAATACGCTTGGAGCGCCACAATACTATTTGATACGTCACATTTGCCTGGGTCATATTTCTGGACCCAAACAAACAAAATCGCATACGAAGAAAGGGACCAAAGATCTATGTCACTGTATATACGTTACGTATATTTCGTATAAATGTATCTCAGTCGCTGTCAGTATATGTCATGTCATATCTGGTTCTTTTAATCTATGGTTGCATTTGTGATTTCAAGAATTGACGGAAAAAACACGTGACTAGTTCATGGAAATGTAGGTCAGTTAATAGACAGTGTCATCAAAACTTTTTATTTTATTTTAATATACACGCGTCGTTAAATAAAGTAAGAATCTCTGTATGTGGAGTGTAACAAATTCATTGATTCACACAGACACGCGAACATTACCCTCCTTTTACCGTGCAGAGATTAGTTCAACTTTCTGTCGTTATTTTTAATTTTAAAAAGACTAAAGTGCTTTAATTAATTAAAATGCATAAAATAAGTAAGTAATAAGTAAGTTTAATGTTGGATTGGTCACTGTAAAATACAAAACCATAGCTAATCTTTTGCAATCCCTACCGCAAACCATTAACGACTATTCACATAAGCGCTTTTTTTAACGCGCGCTAAAAAAACGTTGAGATAGAACAAATACATTTTTTTATATTATAAAGTGGCAAACGGCCACTTGGATTCGTTGAAATAGCGAAGCGACCGCTGCCCATAGACATCTGCAATTCCAGATGTGTTGCCTACCCTTAATCTTCGGAGGAGGAGACCCACAGCAAAAAGATAATTCCTTTTCCTATGCGTCCCCTCCCCTGGAAAATCCACTTACCCTTCCCATAATTTATTTTAAGAAAACGATAGGAAGGGAAAGTAGATTAAAATGAGGCCTTCGGCAACACACTCGTCAGACGAAACATAGAATAGCTTACATTTAACGCCTGTCTTCTGTGTGGTTGTGCGGCCGAGCCGGACAATTCGTGCGAAGATGTTAAAGTCGGCTCTACCACTGTTAAATTCCATGTATCTGTTCACACGGCGGCGCTTTCAAACTTTTATTGCGCATCGTTGTATTTTGAGCTCTGGGAGAACGAAACAAGATTCATTTTACGGCGATTGTATAGCAAGAGCGATAAAAAAGCGCCAGCTCCGACGTTAAAAAAGCGTCCTTGTGAATACAGGCTTAAGCTACTGGTAATTTAGAATTAGGTTATAATGTTAGGCAAAGTATTCCAGTACGTCATATGCAGAACGATGACGCGGCTGACGAGACGGGTTCAAGAGCTGTTCGACCCCGTCGGCTCCGAGTTCGGGTTATATCAATCACGGCAATTGCTTTGTTGCATGATTTACACTGCGCTATATATTACCTGATACGAGATTACTAATTTTATTAGCTTTGAAATTAAAATACAAAACGGTATTATATCACTTTTATTCAGTTATGGTTATTTAGTAATTTTTATAGTGATGAACACAAAGTAATTGCAAATAATTATGCGATTGAGGCCAAGAATATTTTTAATCTGGTTAATAACCAGACTGGAGTAAGATTTATTTGAAAAACTTAACATTTATTGAAATTAACCACTAGTTTTTTAAAATCCCTCTGTAAAAATAAATTAAGTTTTTGCCTCTTCTTTCAATTCAACAAAAACCGTCCTTAACTTGCAGTATTTTTTGCGTTCAGTATAAATCTGTTTTTGCAGTTATATTCATTAATTTACACGTCTTTGTTCGAACGACCTTAATTATAAATAATCATGATGAGAAGTGGACGGTTATGAATCTCTCGATTGCGTACAAAGGCATGAGCTTCCGATGATCAAACGAACTTAATTGCACCGTCTTTCATCTTGTGCTACATTAGAATCGGACGTTTTATTTATGGATTAGTTTCCTGTTGCCAGATATAAAATAACTGCAGCACAACATCTGAACTGATCGCAAAAAGAGTCCTTTAGAGCCTAGCTCGAGAAATTAAAAAAGAAACATAGTAAATAGCCAGTGCGTTCTTTCAAACTATGATCTATACCTGCAAAATTTCGTCGAGAACCGTTAAGTAGTTCTGGAGATAACTTCAAACAAACATGCCTCCATCCATAGCAACATTAGCAATATAACTAAGAAGCAACGTTAGGTAAAAAGTTAATATTTTGAATAATTTATATTATTTTAGTCCTGAAACGTCGATTACATATTGTCATACAAGAGAGAGTAAAGAATTTAATAATGTCAATGAACTTTATTGCCTCACTTTATTTTAGGCCGTTTCTTCAAACAAAAAGGCTAAAATGGCTCGTTTCCTAGATGGGAGAATATAAACGCCGTGGGAGAGGTCGAGGTGCTAAGTAACAAGGATATGACGGTTTAAAAGGAATCAGAACGAGAGTTTAACTAGGTCTCTGCATTGTTTATGAGATGGTGGTGCTTTAGAATTCTTAAGGAGAGTTGTGTCGCAAAAAATATACGTCTATAATATTTTTTTAAAAAGCTCTACATGCCTACGTAGTGTTCATAGGGTGTAGTTAGTTTTTTGTTGCTAGAACTATTAAATATCATCTTTCTGAAAATTATTTTAATTGAAATAATTGAACCAAATTAAGCGTAATTAAATATGTATTTAGTAAGCTTGATTAGCATTGTTTTAAGAAAGATTTTATATAATTTTCTACTACGAAATATTTTTTTTTTATTATTTATTCTGCCAGTATTAAACTCATGTGAAACAGCGCAACATAAACGTAAAAATTAAAACAGGCTTGATATGTATGTAGATCATAAGACGGAATGTAATTTATTCATGATTTTTTCGCCGTGTTTCTCACGAAATTAAAATGTTTACGGTTTTGCATCCATAGAGGATAATGAATGTCTCGAAGTGTTACCATCCGCCTTTTAAAAATAACGATCCAACGTGAGATAAGAGCGGTTACGAATCTGTAACGTTTCCTCAACTGACTACAAAATTGGCTTCGCTAATTTTATTTTATAAAGCAATCTTAACAAAAGGAACGTTGCCGAGTTTGAGAACATTGTGGTGATTTGTTTTGTTGAATTAACTACCCAGAATAAATTAACTACGTTTTATTATTGTTGGCGGTTTATCCAAACTGTTTTTAAAAGTTTATTTTATGACAATAAAGGGTATTTGTGTATCGCTATACATATCAAAAGACAACTCGAAAGTACATCATACGTCTATAATTTAGTCTTGAAAAATGGGAACGAATTCAGAAGCTTTACTAAAGCAGGCAAAAATATTAGCGTAAAATTACAGTTTTGAAAGAAAAGTGATAACATTTTAGTCAGCTAGCTTAGATTTTTTTATTTAGTTTTAATAATTAATTAGAAAATTACCGTTACAAAGTATAAATACAGTCCAACGGAAGGATGGAAACCTAAAAACTACGCTGTCTGAAACCTTTGAAGCTTGACCACTACGCTCGGTTGGAGTCGACATTTGTTTTTTTTTACATTAATATATCTATCGTCGTATACATGTGGTGATTAGAACGTACATATTGCAACTAGGGTTGCCACTTCTAGAACTAAATAATGCTTGAAAGCTCGCATTTAGTCTTTTGTCAACCCTATCTTAACAATTAAACATTACTCTCAAAAAGAACATGTGCATGATTCATGTGTTTATTAACATCTGATTTCAAACGAAGACATGTCGTGACCGGTTCATACATGTCGTGAACTTGACTGATCCTATACCGTATGTCGGTTGTCCCGTCAATTAAGCCATATGGATTGTTTAATTAGTTAACATTACCCATTCAAAAGACCACAGACATAAGGCGTAAATTATTGACCACGGTAACAATGAATAGCAGGCTTTTTAAGACTTTCCTTAAATAATTGGATCTGGCTTAATAGTAACTGTTGAATAAGAAATACAGTTGGGCTGGACTTGGCCTACTTGGTTTGATGATTAGGTTTTTTTATAAATGGCTACAAGGTGGCTAGAAGTACGAGTGTTGTTGAAAAAGGCTTTTTTTGAGGATACTTGAAGAGCTTTTTTTGTGTTTATAGTAAATAGATTCTTCTTGGAGGGTTGGAAAGGGGTTCTCTTCAGAGGAGCTTAAAGTTTTATTTGTGCGAAAAGTGTCATGATGATCTTCATTATTGTGTCCTTAAAAACTCAAAGAACGAAACAGTATACAGAAAAAATCAAAGTTGTCCTTGAGACGGAAAGTTTGAAGACTCCTGGATTAAATTAATAGTTAACCGATTCGGGAAAGAAAATTAAAAAAAGACCTATCGTAACATAATTCGGCGTCCGACCGTATTCTGGTTAGAAGCGTAATTTCTTTTCGTTTTAAAAAGTTAATATAAGTCGAAAGCATTAAGTTTACGAGCGTCGGAACTTGTTCCATTGTATATCCAGTTTCAAATTATCCGAGCGATTCATTCTCTCGTGCGGGTTTTAATCTTTTTCGGAGGAAGTATCTTATTAACAGGTCCGCTGTATCTCTATGACCGACTACCGATTCAAATAAAAATGTTTAAGTGGAACTAATTTTGTATATTTTGTTATGATAATTTTATTTGTTGTATATACATTGTAACCCTACAGCAATAGATCTTTATTTCTATTTTATAATAGTTTAGCGTGAAAGTATTATTCAAATATCTTAAGTTCTTTTCATCAGCGGCAATAAGTTTTTAACAAATTATAAGGAATGGTATTAACGTTGAAAATACTTAAACTAAACTTGATCTAAATTTCTTTACGTTGCTATTACCTTTAGGTCTATTATAATCCTGTAATCAACATCCTAAAAGTGCATGAGATTCATGTATTTTTCCATTTTTTTTTACTTATTAAAATATTATTTATTGCCGTAATTTTTATAATAGGGTTATTCATTACCGCGTAGTATGGTTTGCTCACATAATGACCCCTTGTGGCTCAAGAGCGGATATCCTTCACATATGTTTTGGAGCAAAACAAAAAGAAGACCATTTTTTATCAAAACGCTACCGTTCACCGTTTTTTGCCGAATTCGCGTGTTGAAAATTACTCATATTACTAAGGAAATGGTTTATGAACATACTGTATAAGCTTCAAAGGTAAGCGAATTTTGTGAGGATCAAGGGATCTGTCGATACTTCGTGATACCTGTTTCAATATTGCATTTTTTTTTTTATAATACGATGTGACAAACGAGCAAGTGGCCACCAGGATTCGCTATAAAACCCGAAACGACCCCTGGCTATAGACATCTGCAATTGCAGATGCTTTGCCTACCTTTAATCTACGGAGGAGGAGACGCACAGCAAGAGGGTAATACCTCTTCCTAAGCGTCCCCTCCCCTGTCAATCCATTTCCATCCCTTGCCACCATTTCCTTACAAAGAAATGATAGGAAAAAATCTGTTTTTTATAGACATAGTTGTGTTATTTCTTTTAATTTTGTTTCTCTTATTTATAACTACGTTCTATACAGTGACAATATTCTTTAAGTTGGTCTGTTCTCGATACGTTATTCAACTTCAACTTATTTTAGATATTCTTTAGTGGCTATACACTTGCTCAATACAAACATCTTTATAATAGTTCAATGGTTTTGCATAAAATATTCATTTTAACAGTGAGCGATGCGCCCTGCGTCGGCCACTGCTCGGATTTTGATGATGAATGATTGCGGAGATTTCGTCTAATGACACCCGCTACTTCGGACGAGATGACCCAACTGGTTTGAGTTTTGTTCCATTTGCATTGAATGAAATTATAGTAAATAAACCGCAGTTTCCTTTAGTTAGATTTTATTTTACTGCTTATTTTTATAAGGAACTAGTTGTGCGCGACTTCGTCCCGGGGAACTGAATAATATAGCCCATGTTACTCGAGGATAATGTTTCTAATGGTGAAAGATTTTTTGAAATCGGCCTAGTAGTTCTTGAGTTATTTCAATACATACAAAAATACAAAGCTTCTCTCTTTATAATATTAGTATCGATAGGTCTGGAGTTTATCGAACATTGTTTACTGTCCTTCTGGATAAAGTACGTACAACATGCAATTTAAAATTTAACTGGAATCTAGCTTGTTTAAAATGTTCTAGAAATAAAACTAGGTTTAATAACTGTTAAAGATATGTGAAATGTAATACGAAAAAAACAGCTAAGTTACTGTCTCATCGAATTATTGAAATCAGGTCATTTGTTAAATATATTGATGATTTTGTTTTACAGTAATTATCGACAACAATGGAAAAATTCTAAGTATTTAGATTTTTTATAATTGCTTATTAGAACATTTTGTTAATTTACTGCATACTTGAAATTCGAGAAATGTTCATCGCAATAGTTAGTCTATTTTGGCTGCCAACAAAAACTTTTTCATATGAAATTCCCACCTACATAGAACGGTGAACTAAAAAAGGACAGCATGACTAAGATGTCTAAATATTTTGATACAGTTATATTGCTATCTAGGTATTATTTTATACCTGGAGCTTTTGCTAAAAAGAAACTAAACTTTATTCCAAAACTAAAAAAAAAATCTTTTTACACTCAAACATAATAAAACATACAAACCTACAGGTTTAAGAACCTAAAGTGTGAAACTATCCAAAAATCTTATCTTAGAAAATAACAAATAATAAAAAATAGGTTAATAAAATTATCTGGCAGTGAAATTACTTCAGTTAAAACTGCTAAGTTTATCATTTTCAATTACACAGTTATTAAGAATTTATATTCACATTAACCGTTATGCATAGTATCCTCTTCAAATTGCTGGATATTAACATCCTTTGATATAGAAGCAACTCCTAAACATGTTTCCATACTAACCAGTTTCCTATGAGGACGTTATTTTCCTACCCATCAATTTGGCCGACTTCTATAGCACATACATGCTAAATTATAGATCTTAAGCCGGCTACAGACGCTCAGTTTTAACTCTACAGTTCAACAGGCGTGTGTACGCAAAACTGTGAACTATACAGTTTGTACGTCAGTGTGCAGTCTGTGTACAGTTAAAACTGAACGTCAGTAGCCGGCTTTACGGAGACAGTTTCTTACACTATTCGAATCTAAGAGAATTAATTTGTGCCTGGAATATGGATTGTTGTATAATTTCCATACTGCCACAGTCTTAATATTACCAACATAGGGCGTACTTATTACGAATTCTCTCATCATCAACTGAGGTAAGCTTTATGCTAATCCTACGTAGTATTCGAATACAAAATACGGTAGCAGTTTCGAGTTCTGTGTGAATATCAAGATTGGGACAGTGTTTCGTTTGTACTCGTAATAATGGTATGGTGCCATTCAAACTTTACGATTGCTTGTAAACGCCACAATCCTTATTCCAAACCATTTAATGTTACTTAAACAGTCACTTAATGTAGATTCATGTACTAGATTTATTATAAGCGACTCACTTAGTGAATAACTTGCTTAAAATTCAATAGTTTTTGTCAAATTTCATATCAATGTTAACCCTAAACCAAAATAATGGCCTCTGTTAAAGAGGTCACGCTAGCAAAAGACAATTTTTAAACGAGTATGTACTATAGGTTTAGAAACTAGTCGAAATAAGAATCCAAATTCATGGAAGACAAAGTGCCGTGTTTGTACGAAATGCGCGTGCGACGCCGTGGGCGCATGAATGGCGCATGTTGACTGATCCGCCTGGACTGGTTATGATGTAACGAGGTTATAAACAAACGATATACGAGGTGTGATGTGATGACGCTAATCTAGTTTACGATCTATATTATTATTATTATT
>QDHC01007262.1:208366-229628 GCA_013186455.1 Papilio dardanus tibullus
AAACATGTTAAATAAAGTCTTGAAGTTCACGTAAAAATAATGGATTTCTTTTTCCCCAACCTATTATATTTCGTGTTAAAATTAAGCCTCATTAAAAACCTCTCGTTTTTTTTCCGTAGAGTAATTTAAATTCTCCTCTAGTTTTCGTTTCTCCAGGAATTTCCTACCACGCACAGCCGCGCTGTGGAATGGTCTGTCCTCGGCGGTATTTCCGAACCAATACAACTTAGGGTCCTTCAAGAAGCGAGCCTACTTCTTTTTAAAAGGCCGGCAACTCTGGTGTTGCAAATGTCCATGGGCGTCGTTGACCACCTCGGTGTTAACGCCGCTCGTTTACCCCCCTCTCCTATAAAAAAAAAAGTTGTCGCTTTACATTTGATTTCAGTGAAGTTACAATATTCCAGTCATAATCCACCTTATTTTTTTATATCCTCTTTTGTTGTTGTTGGTGATCAATAGTGAATAGAATATCATTGTATGACGCAATGTTCTTGTATGTAAAGTTTTATGCATACAGCTTTAGTGAATTTAGGGATATGAATGTCCATGACCTAATTCTAAACGGATACGCTAAAAGTCCATTCAGAATGGGTTAGCATCGGGGTCAGAAATAACAACCCTTATAACAGGCGGCGTCTAAATTGACTAACATTGTTTGGTCCAGTGTTTGTTTTGCCAACTTCTAATTTGTTCTATTGTTCTGGCAAAAACTACTTAGTTATGTTGCTGACTCTAAACATAGGGAAACATTGTTTCCTTCTAATATATTTAACTTTTTAATTGAGATTGAATTACCTCTTAATAAAAATACACAAGGATGAATTGCCTCCCCCCTTTTTGGTGAATAAATTTTATAAATTTTATTGCATAACATTTCGGAGAACACTTTTATTTCGTACCGAAATAAAACCGAAGTTCGAGATAGTTTTTCGATTAACAAGAAATGTTTGGAGTGGCGCAGCCTACGTTCTCTGTTGGTTTAATCATGTGGGCCAATACCTCCCGGTCGGTCCCTCGAGTAATCTATTCGTGTTTTTTCAGCCGAAGTGTATATTTTTTAGACTCGAATATGTAGAAACAGTATAAAGAACATAAAGTTACTAACTTTATCGGTATCAATAGCTTATTAACCGGCTAGCAAAAGAAGGAGTTTATCAAATCAATGAGTTTTTGATTTAATTCATTATTCGTAGATTTTCAGATCTGTTTAAAATCTGTTGCAAAGACGTCGAAAGCACAGTCTTTATATCGTCATTTATCTTCGCTGCATAAGTTTTGTTAACTTTATTATGGTATATTCATCCTACAATTGGATAGTTTTAATAAATAGAATTCTAATCTACATTACATTATTACCTACTTCTCGTTCCAAAGATAAGGGTTGTTCTATAAACTGTATGTTAATACAAATATCTATATAGTGTTGCTCAGGATATTTGCGTTAAACGGAAGCGTAGAGGACCACACATCGCTAAACAACGTTTATCGCTTTAAACTAATAATTGCCTTATGCATACACATATGTATGACTTCCGGTCAATTGATCCCGGCCACTGTGCTGCTATTGACAATTAGGCTAACTGGACGAAATACCCATGATGGTCTATTAGTTGAATGGTTGACATGTTACCTGGTGGTCCATGATTCGAATAGGAAACATTTTTTAATAATTTTGCTTAGAGTTAAAAAAAATCTAGCATAGCTGCCTACTCGAAACTTCAAGCTTAAGCTGGCTACAGATGCTTTGTTTTAACTGTACAGTTCGACTAGGCAGTTAAAACTTACATGTGTAGGTAAAACTGAGAACTACACATTTCGACTGTGCAGTTCAAATTGACGTATGTACGTCAGCTTCAACTGCACAGTTAAAAAACTAAACGTTTGCAGCCAGGTTTACTTTACCATTCCTCGTTTGATTATTTTTTCTGAAGTAAAGAGAAATATTCTGTTTATTACACTTTAAAATGTTTGTCTTGTAAAGGTAAGTTTTTATAATCTTCAACGTTTTAGGATAAAAATGTTTGCAACAAATATAATTTAAAATGGATTAATAAAACGGCCAAACGCGACGAAACTTTTTACCGGAAAATAGTTACATCGGCGGTCCTCTTTCATGTCTCAAAAAACTTGTCACCATCGAAAGCATTGTTATACAGCAAATAAAAGTTCACCACAGATAAAATATTTTGCGCTTTGAAGTATGTTTTTTTTAAATAATTGTTAAAGTTTTTGTTATATTGGACTGTTGAACTTGTTATACTGCATATTATTGCAGAAGAACCCATTCTAAAGCTCTAAACCTTATTGAGTTAAAAAGTAACAACCGATACCAATATTGCGAAAAAAATGGACGGTTATAAATGTGTTTAAAAAGGAAGGCGAGTAAAGAAAAGGTATGCAGTAAGGAACACTAAGGTCTCACTAAGGACCCCCGACGGGTCTGAAACTAGTCGGTACCTACACCGAAATAAACGTGAGTTAAGCTATGTTTTTAATTAATTAGTGTATAATGTCTCACGAAAGTTTTAATAAATTTACTAAGGTCCCAGTTTAGAATGTTACAGAAGCTTAGCTCCAAAAGAGTCAAAACATGACTTTTACTTGATGTCGTCCTTAAATGGCAAGGTCAAAAGTAACGTTACATCAACGGAAAAGGAGATCCAATTAAAGAGTATAGTGTCAGTGGAATACTAAACAGTATCCCCCTTATTCCGAATAAAATTATAAAGTACTGCGATAAACGAGGACCAATAAGTCATCGATTATACGGTACCTGAGGACACTCGGAACTAAATAAGATAGACCAGGGGTCCCATTGGACCAAATTATATATCATAAGAGGTACCAGGAACAAGGATGTTCAGTATTTTGGAATAAATTTTATAAATGTACTAGTACCGAACGTAGTATGTACAAAAGTATTATCGCTGATTCTCGTTTCGGAATAAAGCCGTATTAGTTTAGGAAATTCCCATGTAAATCGATTCTAATCGACGGCATTTTAAATCCCTTCGCACGCACCGTATGCTCGCGGTCACGTAAAATGACTCACTCGAGTCCTACAAGTTATATTAGTACGCGGTAACATACGTTTTGTTATTTACTGTCTAGCATATTTTAATGAATATATTTACAGTCTTTTGTCGTATGGAAATGTTTTTTTTTTTTAAGTCAGACTAAGAAATCAGTCTTCTGGTAGGATAACCCAAATTATCCTTCGATTGATCGCTGATGGAATCGACAAAAATGTATGAAACTGACAATTACATTCGATAAGTCATTTGCTTGTCACGTGTGAGATATCTACCGTCATTGTCAGTTCCGTACATGTTTGATGTTCGCTATCGAATCGCTTTGTAGTTTGGATAACCGGCCTGCTATTGTTCGCTTAAAGCAATATTAATCTCCATTATTTAATGCTTCTAAAATGTTACTATACTTAGTAAGTTGTTCAATATTATTGTGCCACTGCTTTCTGATTTATAAACAAGATGTGTGACAAAAAGGTAACCTAAGTCTACGGCTTCATTAGTCTGATGTCACGCAAATAACGGGCTTACGCTGAAGCAAAGTTCTATCGCGAACTCGGTCTAATGTAGCCATAGGGTAATAAAATTTTCGCGAACGCATAATTTATGTTTCGTAAACATACAGAATTTATTAGCTGTTATTAGAATTGTTTGAAAGTTCTAGATACTTTTGTAACTGTTTACTTTCAATATGATATGACCTTTTACTATGAAAGACAAACTGTCGCTTAATTTATTTGTAACAGCCACATGTGTAGTCGCCAAGTCGACCTACTGTCTAGAATTAATCTTCATTATCTTAAACTAATTTCTAACATAAACCAACTTGTAGATTAACGAAGTTGAACTACGATTAGACGTATTGAGTAAATAATTGTTACATTGTCTATGTAGATGTAGATGCATTATTCATCTACATATAACTATAGATGTAGATATAATAGCTTGAGCGTTGGGTTATTGATTAATCGATTGACGTTTGGTGTCCAACGTTGCGTAAATTGCACAATTAGTATTGCACGATGCAAAATTAACTATTTTCTATATTTTATATTGTATAACCGTAATATTTTACGTACATTTCTTGTCGATTAAAAGTTTGAAATAGGGAATGTAAAATGTATAGGCTATAATGCTGTGTTAGTTACAGGAAGTAAAACCAATCATTAATGGATTCCATAACCACTTACGATGGTTCGTGTAATTCCCTTCATACCCTTCGGCAACCTATCCTGCTTATTATAACCCAAATTCCTATACCGCCATTCGTCATTCTAAATATAAAATGCTTCAACCGAAAAGGTAATTAGAATAGATTTTGTTTTATGACTCTTATAGTGACCTTGTAGTTGATACTAGAGACCCGCCCCGGCTTCGCACGTTTGCAAAACTGATACTAAATACACTACAGAATAATGCAAATAAAGCATAAGTTTTCTATTTTCTAACGTAAACAGTATCATGTTTAAAAGCTCTATTTATAGAGTATAAGTTCTCTGGAAAATTGATAATTTTTTTAATGTTACCGTGTTAAAAGCGAAAGCTTCAAGACTTGCTACACTAAATGGTCTGGTATTTCTACTAACTCTGGGGACATGGAGAGCTTAGCCTTAATCCCAGTAGAGCATTTAAATGACGTAAGTAAAGGACAGTAGTATCGAACCCATTGTAGGCTTAGAACTTGCTTACTCAATATTCTCCCAGCATAGAAACAAAAGACGATCAAGTAACACAATTCTAAAACTCTCTGGAATTAGAATAAACCGTGGTTTATTCCAGAAAGAGGTTTTAAATGTATGAACCACTAGACGTATCGGTAGGACTTCATTACCCCTGTCACGTCTTTTTCGGTCGGATCACTTAAAATTCCAACGATGCAGCATTTTAAACGAACTCGACATAAGTCTGGCTGACGGTATACGAACATTTGAATGCGCTCCTCGAATAGGCAATAGATTTTTCTCCATACCAAAGACTAATATAGTTCACTCTGGATAGAAGCAAAACTAACATGGCAAAGGTAGAGTTTAGTTCGTGAATGTTCTATGCAAAAAATAGCTAAAGCGCTAAATTCATGGAAACGAGTGAAGACGTGATGCATTTTCTTCAAGAAAATATATTTCAGTCTGCGGTAAATGCCTCTAGGTATTATAATGCAACAAAATTATTATCAATCTCTCTTATAAATTCTTCAGCAATTACCAAAAAATATCGAAGAAATTGTAGTTGTGGAACACTCTGTCCTCAGCGGTACTCGGGCTTTGAAGAAAAGAGCGTGCTCCTCCCTCAAAGGCCAACACATCTGTGGTTCCTCTGACGTTGCAGATGCAGGCATCGGACTAATTAATTTAGTTGAACCGCTGCTTGTTTGCCCTCTTCTCCCATAAAAAAAGAGTTATGGACGTCATTTAAATTACATTTAAAATGCAATAATAATGTACTCGATTTATTGTACAGCTTGATCGGAATATTTCACGCGAATACGATCTGTTTCGCATTTTAATTGAATTTCGGACAAATTTAAATTTTGATATTGGACATACATTTCAATGAATAATCACTTAAAATAACTTGATATTAAACATGTTTTGTTTTTTAAGTTTTTGATAATTATATCTTTGATATTGTTTTGTTTAACTCTGAGTTTCGGAACAGTGACTTAGGGGGTTACCGAAAGTACTTTTCGATTGGCGATAGCACAGATAAAATCGACAAAAATGTATGAAACTGACATTGTCATTATAGGTCATGTTATTGTCACCCGTGATATATCGAACGTCGTTGTCAGTGCTTTCTTTATTTTGAAATTCTAAATTTCACGCGGATGAAGTCGCTGGCGTATTTGTATAAATATTTGATACATTATTACGTACGTAATATACTACAATATGTATAGGTATCAAACCTATACATCTGTATTTCAATATTGACACAGAGATCGTAAAAAGCAAACATGCATACCTTATCTCGTTTTACTGATCGCTTTGGCATACCACGGTTCAGTTTATCTAAGATCAGAAGCTATGCTTCGAACGCTTGACCCTAATATAGCATTTGAAACCCTATTGTAATTAAATAAGAGCTAAATTACTTTGACGTATTCAATCAGCTGGGTATCCAAGAACGATTGTTGTGACAAGATAATGTTTTTCGATCGGTAACCAAAGAATATTTTCAATAAAAAACGAATACTAACTTATTTAAGGATTAGAAATATCTATTTAACTCTTTTATCTTTAACATAATAAAACATACGCAAATATGTACAATATAATAAGCGAAGGTCCAAGGGACCGCAATATTCATAGCGCTTATAGAGGTTTCTCTCTAATCCGCTTCTCGCTTATGTAGGTAGCTCGTGGGGAACATAGAAAGACTCTTGCTTATCTAGGTTTGACTGTACATCTTTGCAATGTATATTTTCAATGAATTTTTCACTGTAATCTTGACTTGTTTATTTCTATTACACCAGTTCTTTTGGTGACTTATCCTGTATTAACAATATCTGTTTTATATTTAACTAGCGACCCGCCCCGGCTTCGCACGGGTGCAAAGCTGATACTAGAAACACTATAGAAAAACTGTAAACGTTGTATATAACAGCGATACCAAATATTGCACCCGTGCGAAACCGGGGCGCGTCGCTTATACATATAAACCTTCCTTATGAATCACTCTATCTATAATAAAAACCGCATCAAAATCAGTTGCGTAGTTTTAAAGATTCAAGCATATATAGGGACAAACATAAAAAAGCGTTATTGTTTTATACTATGTAAGGATAAGGATACAACGTTCTACTATTGTATGAACTCGAGACAGCTTGTCCTACAATGTCGGACGTAGTCTGTTACTTAATTCAAAACATTAGTAAGTAATTCACGACGCAAGGTGCATGCGGGCCGACACCTGCACTTTAATGTTTATCTCTTAAAACACATGTAGAATTAATATCATTTTTATAATAACAATAAAATTATAACTCTACGTCTTACGTGGTAAGGTTCAATTTGTTTTATCACCAAGATCGTAAATACTTTGATTAACAACATATAATAAATCGACTGTTGTGTGTTTAATACTAAATTGCGTGGTATAATGAGGTTGGCTGATTGGTTGTTATTTTCATCTGCATGTATGTAAGTTCTTTTGGCACGGACATACAAAGCTTTGATTGTGTTGATTTAAAAGTACTTTGTAGATCCAACTCAAAGCAGGGATGTCCAATAAGAAGAATTCATTATGTATATGTGGAACCTCTCCTTCTAAGTAAAGTAGAGATATTTGTTTGTGAATTTCACACTATTATGTCGACGATAGACTCATGTTATATGAAAAAACGATTGCAGAGAAATAAAAATTGCCTAGAATTTCTCAGAAGGCATAGTGTGCATTGTTGACGTGTGTAGAAATTCCTATCTACGTAGAATCAAAGAAATGAATTGTGAGGCGTATCACTTGACAAAGAGGCGCGCGTCTGAATCGGCAAGCGTTTGACGTAGAGCGGGCGCACCGACCGCATTGTGTTCGCGATTCTCATGCGCGAACCATCAGCCGACTTCTCAAAACTTATTCTTTTGTGTGAACGTAGAAGGAATTTTAATGCTTCCGCTTGAACTTGTAAAATTGCACAATAGATCGCCGTTACGCAAGCGAACTTCGTACACCGCATTTCTCTACCGTGTATTTGAAATATGTTTTACGATCAATGATAAGTGGCAATTATGACTTCCAGAAGCTTAGCATTTTCACTAACTTTATTTCCATTTAGACGAACGCTTTTTAAACGCGCGTTAAAAAGCGTTAAGATACAACAAATTCATTTCCATGTAGCTGTTCACATGGCGGTGCTTTTAAATTTTTATCGCGCCTTGGATTTTGTGCGCTGGTCGAACGTAACAAGAGTCATTTTACATCGATAGTATGAGCGAAGGCGTTAAAAAAGCCAACGTCGACTTTGAAAAAGCGTCTGTGAATGCAAGCTATAATATTGACTTATTACATTGCTTTGTTTTCTCTGTAAGTTTTTGATTGCAAATGCTGATAGGCATATCACTTTTCACAGTTTCACTAAATACGTTATTTCTGCTTACTTCTCTAGTTTGTAAATATGTTATGTATTATTCTGATTTTTATATGTATACTAGCTGTTGTGCGCGACGTTGTCCGCGTGGAATTAAATAATATAGCCTATGTTACTCGGCGATAATGTAGCTTTCTAATGGTGAAATTTTTTTAAAATCGACCCGGTAGTGCTTGAATTATTTCAATACAAACAAAAATACAAAGTTATTAGTAGTACGTGTATACACATGGACAATGTATCTTTGTTGCTTAGTGGTTTTAAAGCTAAGACACACTCAAGGGGCTTCAGTGGCAAGGAAACCGCAACACAATCTCTTGATTGATGTCGCCTTATGTCTTTGATCCTTACCTACCAAGGAAAATGGTAAACTAAAATTGAACCTTCAAGCCTTGTACACACTAGGATAGTATTTGAATCGAGTAGCAAGTATCCGAACAAAGGATTTACTAATCTATTCTACTAAAATGTTGCTGTTCGGACACGTTTAGTTATTAAATTACTACCCTAGTGCGTAGGTGAAGGCGTAAACGAGTCCGAACAGTAGTAAATCCGTTGTTCGGATAAATGCTACTTGCTACTCGACTAAAGTACTATCCTGGTGCGAACAAGGCTTTAACTAAAATATTCCCAGTTTCTTATTTAACTCATAGTTTAATGTTTTTTTATCTACTGCATTTTGACGAATGAAAATAAATAACATTTACAATCTTCAATTCAATCGACTTATCTTTTGCATTGTATAAACATTGAATAAAAGTATTTTCTATCGATTTTAATTTAATTTTCCCACAGAGTATGTTACCTTTTAAATCACTATACAATTTTAAGCAACAAAAAATAGATATTGAATACATTTCGAGATTCCCACAACTGGGCACAGGTACAACAAAACCTCGATGAAACAGGCTTTAGCAAGGATCGCGGATTTAAAGCATTGCATGCCAGCAACGTTCCCACGCTATATAAACCTTTATACCGCATCCTGAGATTAATTGTTGTTGCTTCGTTCCCGGCGCGGCGGGTACGCGACTTCACTTCTGGTCAACTTCCTTTCAGCCGGAATTTAATGCGTATGAATCTCAAGAGGGCGAACCAAAAAACATGCGCTACGAAGCGATTCGATAGCGAATATCAAAATGTATGGATCTGCGGGCTTACCCAACATGCTTTTCGATCGTCGATGTCGCTGACGGAATCGACAAAAATGTATGAAACTGACATTGACATTCGATAAAATCATGTGATTGTTACGTGTGAGATATCGAACGTCAATGTCAGTTTCATACAAATTTGTCGATTCGATCAGTGAAATCGCCGATCGAAAAGCAAATTGGGTAAGCCCACTGAAAATAACGTTCGATATCTCACACGTGACAAGCACAGGACTTATCGAATTTGATTTTCAGTTTCATAAATTTATATCGATTCTATCAGCGATATCGCCAATATAAAGATACTTTGGGTGATCGAAAAATTGTGAAAAATGTTATTATTAATAATAATAATTACTTACAAATGCAATATGTTAACTGTATTATTAACAAAACGTAATTTCAATACGTAATTTAGTGTAGTGCTTTTCACGGTAATAATTTAAACGTAAAATAATCCGATTATCTATAAATGCGTTCATGTTAAAATAATGTTGTGGTGTATTAAAACGATTTGTTAGGTTAGTATATAGGTAATAGATTTGTAGTAAAGCTCCAAATTCTACAGATATTAATGATGACGATAGAATAGTTGCATGGTGTAAAAATAGTCGTCTACTTTCGAAGATTTTTTCTGACAGGCTTCAAAAGTACCTAAACCATGCTATATTTATTAGTCTGTCTTCTTCTTCTTTAGTTTAAGGTTTTTAACCTTGTCGGTGGAGTCCTTTCCAACCCTCTCTGTCTTTATCTCTTTGTCTATCTACTCAAGGGAAATTTCGGAATTTTGCTATTGTACTAATACGTATATGTGACTACATTTGGCCATGCATACTAGTGTCAAATGCAATGACACGGTGCAATGGGCCGCAATCGACGCGCGCATGAATCACGAACCAATGGTTCACTGGAACCCTGTATTCATTTAATTTTAGGATATGATACCATTCATATAGAGTCTGTGTGTGGTAACTTTATAACTGGAGTTTGTACGGTTTAATCTCAACTTGCTAAAGAATAATATTGATAGAAATGATTGAAGTTTTGTCTAT
This sequence comes from Papilio dardanus tibullus, assembly GCA_013186455.1. Classification (NCBI taxonomy): domain Eukaryota; kingdom Metazoa; phylum Arthropoda; class Insecta; order Lepidoptera; family Papilionidae; genus Papilio; species Papilio dardanus. The sequence goes on from QDHC01007262.1 coordinate 218,685, forward strand.
CCAAATTACGAATGTTTCGTAAATTCTCTGCCACCTTTTGTCAAGGTAATAACACTGATGAAAAACATTGTTCCATCAATTTTCTATTAAGTATAAAACGAAGTACTCTACTAAGTATGCCTTCAAGAAGCTAGTCTATCTCTTTTTAAAAGGCAACGCATTTGCAGTTCTTCTAGTGTTGCGAATGTTCATGGGCGTCATTGACCACCTCGGTGTTCACGTCGCTCGTTTGCTCCCTTCTCTTAAAAAGCCTACACGGCCAATGCAACATGCAACCGTTAATGTGGTACCAAATAGTTGAACAAATGCAAACTTTTTAGTTCAACCGCCTACATACAGCTACACAAAGGTCTTAACGATCTTTGTCCCCGCATTCAGTAAATGTAACCACACATGTATTACGAAATGCCAGGTGTTATAGCATACGGCGGCACGTGCGTTCGGAAACGACATCTGCTGGCGAGAAAGAAAAAAAACCAGGGAAATAATACTAGTATTATTATCATGCGTACTTCAAAGCAGCTGCCGTTTTATTTTGTAATGCTATCATCTGCCGGTAGACAAGGGTTCAAATGCCAATATTATTTCTATCATTTGTCCATGATGAGCTTTAATACAATGGTACAAAGGTGATTTTAGCTTGATGTAAGTTTGAAAGTATAAAAAGATCTATTAAATAGTTTACGAACAAGGACCTTTCTTGGAACGTTCTCTGAAGGGTAAGCAATAGGTATTTGTATCGGACTCAAGTGTGAAAGGTTCTATGATAGGTTATTACTACAGAAACTGCGAAAAAGCAGTTCATTTTACCCAAAATACTAAAAACTTTAAATAAAAGCTTTTGTAAATATAATAACAAATATGTATGCAGAAATAACAAAGGATATTTTAGTATTTTGCTCAAGAGTCCACATGGTTGTGTAGGTCGTTATACGAAATAATAGAGTTCTCAAGTCAAATAATAGTGTTTAGGATTTTTATCATTTTTAATTTAATTTACACTAATTTAATTCTGCTTATGAGGTCACAGACCCCGTTAATTACAATGATCTCACACAGAAAAAAAACAAAGCGAGTTCATTTCAACTTTGGACTTTTCACGCGGATCTAAAATGATAGGTTTTATGCTAAATTATATTTCGAAATAATTATTAATGCTAATTAGTGGTTCACGGTAGTATTCCGTTTGGGAGTTTATATCCTAACTAATTAAAGGTATTAAACTTTATGAAATTAATACATTTCTAACTCCAACGCCTAATCCTATCTCTGAATTATTATATGTTATTTATTAACTTTCTTTTATTTATACAGGATTGCCACGGGCTTGAGTTTGAAGACCGAGCTGTGGCTGATGACGTGCAGAACTACGAGCTGATATCAGGATATCAGAACGACACGCACACGACCATAGAATTCCGAAGACTGCTCGATATATGCGATAGACAGGACTTCGTTATTGGTGTCAGTATTACATAATCTGTGACAAATACTTGGACTAATATTTAATTGTGACCATTTCCCTGCCTTAATCCTACTCTATGTCCCTTCTTAATCAAGTCATATGTAATACAATCTGTCTTCAAATGTTTGTCCAAAGATTTGTGCCAACGTTCTCCTAGAGTTCATATGTTTATAATTTATTATAATTACAGGAGGACACTACACAAATCCTATGGGCGTTAGGACCGCCCGGATCAGATGGGCAATTGCCTCAACATGTACGGAGTGGGACTAGACCACTGCGACTCCTGCAACCATTGTCCAAGCCTGATGACGCTTCCTTGCTGCAGTGGGATGTTAGATTACGAGATGTAAGTTAGAAATAATTTAATTGAAAAACAGTATAAACCTTTAACAATTAGGACTCTCATTTGAAAGGATATTGTCTTCTCTACTTCTCCATTAAAGGCAAAAGTTAGGTTATTTAATTAATTATTAAATCATATTAATAAATGGCATCATACCAAGTTAAAAAGTTCTGTTTAGTATGGACACACATTGCACAATTATAGATTTCTTTATATTGAACCAATTAAATGTGTCTTAGAAAATGCCTTATTTGCTAATCGGTTACTCTTAACTAAGATATAGCTTGTATTGCAAATCTTACGCAAACAAAAGCGAATTAAGTTACCTTTCGTATAGGAAACTTGGTCACTTCTGAGTTTGGCGATGTTAATAGCATTGCTTAGACGTTGTGATATCGGACTATTGGATCTGAAATTCCAATCTTAGTTTGAACATTTTAGAAATACCGATTGCAGAAAATACATTTAAATCATAATAATCATAGCATTTATTACATTGTCGTAAATGTAAATTAGTATTATTCTCTGTATTTGAGTAAATGAAAACAAATAATTAATTACAATTGTCTGTTAAAATATCCTCAAGCAATACACGTAGAGTTGGTACCGTCTGCATATAAATTACTTGTTTAATTAACAATTATGTTGATTGAATCTTGTCTACGCTTAAATAAACTTGGACATAACTGAAATGATTATTTTAAAGTATAAAATAGATACAATGATATAATATTTAATTAAAACAGCAAATAAACGTCCCAAATAACTTTTGAATAGCATCCAGTTCTTTGGTTGAAAATGTATAACAATTCTGATTTGTTAAATTAAACATATACTAGGATGTGTTTTAATAACAAGTCATATTTATTAAAAAGGTTATTGTCAACCTTTACTTAGAAATAGAAGAGCAGAAGTAGACCTTTAACCGTAACTGACTATTCTATTGATTTACAGATTTGAGTGTTATTTTTTTAAATTTCAGTTAAAAATACCTCATGTAATGGCAACATTATTCTGGTGTAAAATATTCAAAGCGCCTGAACTCTCAAAGAAGCATCACATGGTTGGTTACGAGCCTCTCATTGACAGCCGGCCGATTAAAAGCGGTAGACCAATGTTAGAGAACAGTTTATCTCCAGTACATCATATGGTCCTTTACGAATGTGCGGAAGACCCAGATGATTACGCATGGAATGAATGGTCCAAAGGCGATGGATATTATGGACCAAATAAACCATCGGAATGGGCTATCTGCGCTACTCCAGTTGCGGCTTGGGCTATGGGATCTAAAGGTAAAGAATGAAGATCTTTTTATGGTAAAAATAGTCGTATTGAAGATCAGTTTTATGATAGCGTTAAGGAAAGGCTCTTCTACATTTTTTACTGCAATTTGGTAGAATTTTAAACACATTTTTACAGTGAAATTGTGTATATAAATGTATTTTCATGAAACAAATATGTAGTTTTTCATTGTATTTACATTAAAAATGCATAATAGTAATGTTTGCTTTTAATTTGCTTTGGTATTGTCGGAGAATATTACAAATAAATACAAACCTCCAAGGAGACGTTAACATCAATTATTCATATTAATTTATCTCTTTACATTGAATGTATAAATTCAATAATAAATTAAGTTAACGCGAACTTGAAATGCGTTAACAAATTAAATATTATACGCAAAGTTAGTTTACACAATTTTAAACTTTATTCCCTTGGGTTAACGTTTAAATTCGCATGTATTTAACTTTATTTGACTTTGTGTTTCCAGGAGAATTCCTTCCCGAAAATGTAGGCATTCCCATTGGCAAGCGAGGAGGTGCCAGCTTCTACATGCTTGAAGTTCATTATGATAATCAAGCGCTGCACGAAGGTACGTGTTAAATTATTTAGCATTAAATTAATATTCACGCAAATAAACTTACTTTAGACAACATATCTAAGAATTAGTTGGTTTAATAGATGTCGCTAGTTGAATAAATTAATCAGATTTTTACCCGCAATAAAATAGGGGGCATCGTGATTTTACTATAAGATACAGGCTACCGAAAATTTAACCTAACCTCGTTCGATTCGAATAAGATACCCAACGCATCATGGGGCCTACCCAAAGTACTTTTCGATTGGCGACATCGCTAATAGAATCGACAAAAATGTATGAAACTGACATTGACATTCGATAAGTCATGTGATTGTCACGTACGAAATATCGAACGTCATGTCAGTTCCATACATTTTTGTCGTTCCCTATAGAACCGCTTCGTAGCGAAAGTGCTTTGGGTAACGCTGCTGCAATTGTCTATAGGCGGTCGTTTCGCTATTTCGCCGAATCCCGGTGGCTAGCTTGCTTTCCACTTTATAGTATAAAAAAGTAATAAAAACCGACATCCATCTTTCATTGTTTTTGAAGTACATTTCGTTTCAATTGGAGATTTTTTTAGGTTACAATTATAAAAAGAAGCGGTATTTCTTCAAACTTATGTCTCTTCCAGTGCTGGACAATTCTGGTATACGTATCCACTATACGCCGAGACTACGCGCGCACGACGCGGCGTTGCTGGGCGCAGGCATCGGAGTCTCCGCACTTCATGTCATCCCGCCAAAGCAGCGGCAGTACCGCACTGTCGGCATCTGCGGCTCGGAGTGCACAAAAACGGTAAACTTTAAAGCCTTGGTTTTTATTTGGTAAATTTAAAGGTTAAACGGTAAAGCATTGTACGCGCTAGGATAGTATTTTAGTCGAGTAGCAAGTAGCATTTATTCGAACAAAGGATTTACTAATCTATTCTTCTAAAATGTTGCTGTTCGGACACGTTTAGTTACTAAATGACTACCCTAGTGCGTCGGTTTAGGCTTAAACGAATCCGAACAGTAGTAAATCCTTTGTTCGGATAAATGCTACTTGCTACTCGACTAAAATACTATCCTGGTGCGTACAAGGCTTAAGGCATTAGATCGATGTTACACAAAAAACGGCCTTACGCCGAAGGAAAATCTCCATTTTTTGCGACCTAATAAAGCCGTAGGGTAATTGTATAAAAGGAGGAACTGAATGAATGATTGAATGACCTGATTGACTGACAAAATCACTCACTGAATGATATAATGAAAGTTAAAGAGAGTAAGGCTATGATCAGGATAGCGACTTTAGAAACTATTTACTTAAGAACTAAGAAAAGGATTTTTCAGGTAGTGGTTCAAAGCAGTATTACTTAATCATCATCATCATCATCACTGTCATCAACAACAACGAAATCCTTTGTCTGCTCAATGCCGAATGTAGGTCTTCCATAATTCCATCCACAGAATTAATTGATTGCGACAAAAACTTTTACAGAAGTGACTATGGGGAATTAAGATGTAGTCCAAGAGCCCTAGCCCAATAATTGTCTCATTTTACATGCTAAATAGTTTTATTTTCATTTACTATTGCAGATGATCCCTGATGATGGTATAACTATAGTGTCCGTACTCCTGCACGCGCACGGTGCAGCGAAAAAAATCTCATTGAAACATATCAGAGGCGATAATGAGCTACCTAGGGTGTCTGAGGTAAATAATTTATACTTCTATACTAATATTATAAAGAGAGAAACTTTGTGTTTTTGAATTTTTGTATTTTTGTTTGTATTGAAATAACTCAAGAACTGCTCTACCGATTTCAAAAATTCTTTCACCATTAGAAAGCTACATTATCCCCGAGTAACATAGGTTATATTATTTAATTCCACGCGGACGAAGTCGCGAACAACAACTAGTATTTTAATATAACAATGTTATTGAATATTCTAGAAGTTATAACTAGAAATAGATGGTGCTGTAATTTATATTTAAGTTTTTATTTATTGACTGCCATCTCTTGTAGCTCAGAGAAGATGTAACCTCAAAGACATTGGTATAATAAACGTATAACAGATGGCGCTGTAAAAAAATATTTTGAAGATACTGGCGCCATCTATCACTATTAAAAACATGATTATTATTATTACAGGAAAACTCGTATGATGCTCGCTATCAACAATCCCGGATAGTTCCCGGAGGAAGAAAGTTCTTGAAAGGAGACACCTTGATTACAGAGTGCACTTACGACAGTACTGGCAGAGACAAGCCGATATTAGGAGGATATTCAGCAACACAGGTTTGTTTACATATACTAGCAATATGCCTATCTTTAAATGTATACAAAATATTATTAACTAGCGACCAGCTCCGGCTTCGCGCGTGTGCAAATCGGTATAATGCTAATACTAAATACTGCAGCGTTCGTAATGTAAGCCCTAAAAATGTGTTAATTTATGACATCATATTAAAAACCTCTAAATTATCAGTATTACTCTACTATATTGTGAATGTATTATACATGAAAACCTTCCTTATGAATCACTCTATCTATTAAAAATCCGTTGCTTAGTTTTAAAGATTTAAGCATATATAGGGACAAACATAAAAAAGCGTTATTGTTTCATACTATGTAAGGATAACGATAACAAAGCATAGATAGTTGAAATGTATAATTTGTTCTGCCATCTGTTATGGAATCCTAAAACTCGTTCATATTTACCGCGGGTTTTAACATGTATCTGCATACAGTCACACGTGGTTAAGCAAGAAACTTTTTTAAGCGAGAATCATTTTCTGGTCCCGGCGGACAACCTATAAGCTCTATAAACGAGACAAATATCGCGGTACCTTGGATTCTCGCTAAACCAGGTTCGACTGTATTATATTGTAACCCCATATTTTTATGAATATTGGCGAGATAATTGCGAAAAATTAGCAAAATTCCTTCGTCAAAATTGGTATGAAATCTGTTGGTGAACTTTACGCGGTTTTTTAAACTATTGCTCGTGTTTCTAGGAGATGTGCCTATCATTCGTGCTATACTACCCGCGCACGCCGCTCGCCGGCTGCTATTCCATGACACCGGCTAAGGAGTTCTTCGAGACGTTCGGCGTCAGAGAGTTCTACGGCGTTGATATGACGCAAGTCGAGAACACCTTCCTATCATCATCGTAAGATTATTTATATAAATAAAAATGACGATTGTCTGCCGTCGGTTGGATCCTAAACTATTTTCATATTGCAATGCATAAAATATTACAGATATGTGGAGTATCCGAATCTACCAACAGATCAAGGAAAGGAGTCTGAAGAAGGTGGTATGCAAGGTGACGACCAAGGCGTTGGTTTTATGAGTAAGTACGGTACAGTTACGAATATTCTATTTTTTATTAAAATAATACTAATATTGTAAAGAGGAAAGATTTGATAGTTTGTGTGTTTGCATAGGTTCTGAAATTATCAAACTGATTTTGAAAAATACTTTTACTATTGAGAATGATAGAAGCTACCCTATATCCCCTAACTTTAGGTCTTTTGTTTTATTGATTTATTTTTGAATTCTGCACGGCTGTAGTCGCGGGCACCAGTTAGTTTGATAGGAAGAGATAGCTCATAACTTAACTCTTGCCTTGTCTTGCAGAGGAGTTAGTGATAAAAGAGCCGCTAGAGTTCGGCAACAAGTCGTTCATGGCGCACCTGAACGAGATGCCGTGGGCGGAGGCGCTGCTCACGGAGCAGATAGAGAAGACTCTGTACACCGGCATGCATATGACCTTCTGCAAGAAGAACGACGACTCCTGGGGAGCGGTGAGTACTTGCAAAACTATGTGAATGGTCCCAATAAGTTCATTGTAAATAAAAAAAAATAAAATTAAAATTTCAAAACTGAAAATTTCAAAGAGTAAAAATCAATAATCAAAAACTAAAATCCATAATCAATATACTAAGATCAAATAAATAAAATAACAAAAAAATAAAAATCAGATTGATAACTCATTAATAATTCTTCGTTATAAAGATGCATGAAGTGTACCAACCAAGTCGAGACATTACTTTTTTCATCCGATTTTTTTTTATTTTTACATAATGTTTTATTCCACAGCCGGTACAGATCCAGACTTATCCCAATTTCACCGAACTAACGAACAACGATACATCTGAAAAGTCATGCAACTACAAAAGCGTTCGGTTACCGTCCGTCACCAAAACGAACGCAGCGAACAAACTGACACTTAGTGTGTCCGCCATCTTGTTTACGTCACTAAGATGGCTGATCGCGCGGTAATAATGAATACTTTTGTTTTTATTTTAGGTTGTTTTTATTATCAAGATCTTCAAATATTTAAAAGTCAGGGCATTTTTTGTTATTCGTTTGGAATTTTCGTTGCAATTATTGTAATATTGTTTGTATTGTATGAAATATGATAAGTTATGTTAGTTCGTACTCGAATAAGTACTTTTTGTTTTTTTTTTCGACTTCATTCTAAGTCAGATTAGAGATGTGATTTGAGTGAAAATTATTAATTTGTAACGAAAATTCTGATCGGTTTCACATGAAGTATAGTACAGTATAATAATTTTTAATTAGTATTATTTGGCCAAATTTTGTAACGAAAGTTGTAATCATAGCATTTGTATATTTTATTATTTATAAATAATAATAAGCAATCCTTAGCTCAGTATGGTCCGGTACATTTAAAAGCATTTATTATGTTTTTACTTAATTACGAAGTACATCTGAGTTTTGGGAATAATTTATTTTTATAACATTTACATTTTGTATTTGATATTTTAAAAAGTGTTTACACATGCAGTGAATTTACAAAAAAGATTTTTTGATGATTTTATTTTGAGTTAATTTTTCTGTCCGTATGGTTTGGGAGCCTTTGCCTTTTACTATCGATATTAAAACATCGATTTTTTTATACTTTTTATAAGCCATAATGGTTGCCTTTGGACCTTTGGCTAATACTGAATGAGAAAAAAGTATTGTTTGTATAATCGTCGCCAAAAAATATGTAAAATATGACAATATTCGATTGACTCGATTAATTATAATTTTTTTTATAACGATATTAATTTTCGAACATTTATAGAAGGATTTTTTGTCAATGCAAAACATGTTGTAATAATATAAGTAGACTATAAAACATTTTATTTTAGTAATCTCACTAAATGGTGTTAGTCGATGAGAAAATATAGTGTGTTTGTGATTTTTGTACTTATGAGTTTTGCTCATATTTTAATTACTACATAAGTAATTGTTCTTTTGAGTTCATTTTTAATACCAAATGTGTAATATAGCATATTCTATTTTCCTATACTATAATTCTGAAATGACTGAATCCTATATTCCAATGTTCTTAACTTTATTTTAATTCCATTTCCGAAGACATTTTTTTAATTGTAATTTTTATATAAATATGTTTTGTCCCTATTTTTTCGTAATTGTGTGAGTTTAGCTTTGTAAGTAGTTCGACCCATGATGGGCTCCCATTATACGCAAGTCCACGATTACCGCGTATTTTGCGTGTCTTCACACATATCTTTGAATTTCTTCGCCGCAATGTGCGAGTTGCATCACGATGTTTTCATTCACCGTAAGAGTTTATCCTTACCAAAATAGAAATTTTGCCTTGGGGCGCTTTAAACGCCTTTTTTATTTAATTATCTTTGCAACGAGAACAACTTAGTTCTATATTTTTCCGGAACATGGTCAGGTATTTTTTATTTCAAGCCATTTTTTTTACAAATCTTTTTAATAACTACTTTTTGGATTTGCATTTTGATGAAGTCGGAATTCTAATCATTTTTAAATAGACTTAAACAAATAGCATTGCAAGGCTGTGCCTAGGCTCTTTGTCTCATCATAAATAATCATATTTTTGTAGAATTTATAATGTAGCTTTTATATTAAGGTTTAATCACACTAAAATTACTCCAAGTTGATGAACTAGCAATGACTTTTTAAATGTTTCTTACTTTACGGTTTCATTAGACCGAGTTCGCGGAAAAAAACTAAGATTTTGCTTCGTGACATCGGTCTAATGAAGCCACAGAGTTAAAATATTACCACGCATTCATAACATATTTTTTCTAAATGTATTTTAGTGTGTATGATGCCTAATATTTTATACATTTACAAATAAAATATTGAATACGTGATGTGTAATGTAGCAATGAGTGATTTTCATAAGCATTTATAACTTTGTTTCGTATTAACCTTTCCAATATCGAACAAAAACATATTTTCTTTTTAGTTTTTTATTAATTTGAAGTCAAAATAAGAAATAAATTTAATCAAAATTCGTGGCAATAAAATGTACATAAAGTTAATTTCGATTTTTAAAATGTTTTTTTTTTATTTTTGCTCGTATTCAAGTACTTTGCTGATTACTATTTTTATACAAACTCCTGTTGGTCTCTGTTTTTAACGTTCTATTATCTACTTTCCCGTGTACAAAGAAATGGTTCTAATTTTTAACTGCATTAAGTACATTTGAAATAACTCAATAGTTTATGTAACATGATAACTTGATTATTATGAAATTTCTTTAAACAGAGTTTACAGCACTCAGTGTGATTTAATGATCGCTAAAAGTATCATTTAGTTTTGTTTTGTTCCATCCCATTCTCGTCCATCTCGCCAATGTTAAGTATTTGGAAAGGGAGCAATGTAAACGACGCTAGCTAGATGCAGTGGCCTTACCCAACATGCTTTTCGATCGGCGATGTCGCTGATGGAATCGACAAAAATGTATGAAACTGACATTGACATTCGATAAAATCATGATATGTCGCGTGTGAGATATCGAACGTCAATGTCAGTTTCATACAAATTTGTCGATTCCATCACCGAAATCGCCGATCGAAAAGCATGTTGGGTAAGTCCACTGACCGTTTATTCGAATAGCTGTGACCCTGACGGCGGGCGCAGCCGCTCGTTCGGAAACACATATACAACAAGTTTAGATTTCTTATATTCAATCTGCACTAAACGTTTCTTAGTGCAGAGTTAATTGTAGTGAACAAACTTTTCTATAACAGTAACGGCTCCTGGAACAAATGTTAAAGTATACCCCTCTTACAATCTAACAGTCGTCAACGTTTGTATAGAATTTGTTAATGGTGATCATATCTCTGTTGACGTTGTTACAAATATAAAATGACATTTCAGAATTCGACCATAAGTCATCCAATTGTTCGAAGTGCCCTCTATTTTTATTTATAAACTGTCGGCCGAATATTCAAACGCCACTCAAATTTAAGCGTCGCTTAAAATCTAAGTGGT
>QDHC01007262.1:257525-280281 GCA_013186455.1 Papilio dardanus tibullus
TACACCTGTAAGAACGCTGATTCGTTTCGAAATAAAGCAGTTAAAGTTTTTTTTTATAATCGTTTCTTTTAGGTACCGTTTTTATAAACATTTAAATCACGTCTTAGGGCTTTAACGCTTTTCGATCCTTCTATATTTTTCTTTGATCTTCGATGTCCACTAAGTTTTTGATGGCGTTTCGAAAGTTCGAGAACCTTTTAAAATTGACGGACCTTTTCGTACGCGACTCGAGTGTTAAGCCCGATTTTATGATTCGTTAATCTTTGTGATTTTGATTTTTTAGATATCCATAAATGTTTCTGGATCATTCTAAATATTACTAGAGGACACGTTTGTATTTTTATGATTATTTTTGTATTTATTGCTACACATAACTCAAAAACTACCTGACCGTTAAAAAAAACATTAATAGGAAAGCATCATTATCACTGAGTAATATAGGCTGTTTTTTTTTATTCTGCGCGGACGAAGTCTCTAGTAATAGCTACTCGTAAATATTCAAAACTCACGCTCCGAGTTACCCAGAGTACATGCGCTACAAAGCGATTCGATGTTTGTTTGTGTTTTTTTTATAATTTCTCTAATTGTTTTGAGTCCGGGCACGTCTCACTGCAATGAAAGCGAGATTACAACCAAAAAACTGAACATGTGTAGGCACAAGGGGCATCAGTTACAACTGTACAGTTAAAAGATGAACCTCTGTATATTGTTCTTAAGATACGGGATTCTTACCACGATGTAGCTGATTGAACTCCCGGTATTTCAGCACAGTTGCATGCGCAATCTGTAGTCGGATTAGTGTACTTGCTTCGGCAGTACATGTACTAAAATACTGGCCAGGTTAAATCATTCCTTTGCCCTTTTCCCAGCTCATTAACAATACAGCTCGACATTTTCACATTCACGTATCACGTGTGCAGCCATGTTTGATATTACGATAGCCGCCCGCCCTGTCAGCGAGGCTTAGCGCCGACAAATGCTAATAAAGTTTTAATAAATTATAACGCCTCTAACACATAACCGCAAAAGAGAAGTGAAGCGAACCCAAAGATATGAACTTAGTATACATTTAGCTGAACCCAGCGAACTAATTAGCTTTACCGTAAAATACTGTCCTGGTGCGTACTTAGTCCAGTAGCAAGTAATTTAGTAATGTGTCCGATCTGCAACATTTTAGTAGAGTAGATTAGTAAATCCTTTGTTCAGATACTTTCTACTGGCTACTTGACCAAAATACTATTCTGACGCATGGAAGGCTTAGACGTGACCGAACAGCGGCATTTTGGTACAGTAGATTAGTAAATCCTTTTTTCGGATACTTGCTACTCGACTAAAATATTATCCTAATGCGAACAAAGCTTAAGACAGACCTAATCCCAAACTTGAAAAAATCTGATTTGTTTTCCATTTGTAATTATTAGTTTGCGTCACGCTTTTAGTGACTGTGTGCGACGAGGCTACGTGGAAATAAATTATAAATAACCTCTACGATAATAAAAGGTTTATTAATGAATATTAAAACATAATAAAATAAAAAAAAACTGTAGAAGGAAGAAAGAAGGACATTTAAGTTCGAACAACAGAAGTAAATTGTTACACATAACTAATTAAAGTACTAAAATACAACTAAACCGATTAAATAAATAATAGACAAATTGGAACATGGTTTCTTATAGAGTTTATTTGAAGAATGTTACCTCAAATAAGTAAAAAGGTTTGGCCTATCACGTTTGGGACATAAAAACATGGTAAAAAAATCAACTTACTTTTTTTAGCTACCCTACATTGGAATAAAAGACGTGGCTTATTAAATCTACATACGTTATTTAACCTCTTTAACTTGTATGCCGGTAATTCTCGCCTTGTTAATCTGGTATGGCGAAATCAAAAGGCACAGAATAATGGAGATAGGGTTGTCACATTCATAAAAAAAAATATTACTTTTATATCTTTATCCAGGGCAAATAAAAGTATTACTTCTTAGGTCTTACCGAATGTTTCAATGACTAACTGTATAAAAAAATAAGTTTTATTGTGTTGTACAATAATTAGTATGAAATATTTATTATTGAGTCAAAAATCATAGAATACTGTAGACCTATATCGTTGTCTCTATTATTTTAAATGAGAATGAGAGGAATGACGTTTTTATTTTGCTTTAGTGTTTCGGCAATTAATACCGAAATATAACAAGAATACTTTACCCAAAGACATTACAATAGTTTTACGTCACGTTTTGTTCAAATAGATCCATATTAAGTTTGCTACAGACATACAGTTTTTTTAATTGTACAGTTAAAACTGACGTACATACGTCAATCACTGCATAGTCGAACCTTACAGTTCTCAATATTGCCTACACACGTCAGCTTTAACTGTGCAGTCGAACTGTACAGTTAAAGCTGAACGTCTATAACCGGCATTAGTGGTAACCCTGTATTAAAATGTCGTATATGCTCTTACGTATTAGAAGGCAGTAATTAAACTGCGGGCAGAGTATGCGTGACGGCGTCGCAATGTTACGCTGGAAATTTGAATAAACCACGCATAATAATTACTTTCGTATACGAGCTACAGTTTGAGGTTAAATTTTCTCAGCGGGCTTATAAGGTATTGATTGTTTAAAGGTATATTCCACTTGGTATTATTAATAAACTTTTTGATTGCTAAAGATGACAATGATGAATTTTCATTACTTATAAAGCCGGCTACAGACGAACTAAAATATGTTCAGTCGGGTACAAAAGTTTAGATTTAACCGTGCAGTTAAATTGTACATTTAAAACTGTATAGTTCAACTTGTACTGTACAAAACAAATTGTACAGTTCAAATTAACTTGTTTACGCCAATTTGAACTGTACAGTTAAAACTAAGCGTGTGTACCCGGCTTAAGACATTTTAGTTGAACAAATCTGCGCCTTAGTACACGTTTTATGAAGACTTAACAAATGAATTAGCTTTAGTAAAGTAGTCTTAAATATAATTAGCAAGAAACACAGTAAGTACATAATTTCTTGTAAAGGAATTTAATAAAGACCGTAAGATTATTAACACATGTGAGTTTCTAGAAATAAATTAAAAGCGTATTCATTGAAATATCTAAAGAATCATTTAATGCATATTTCTATTTACAATTCTTATAAAAAGCGTAACCTACTTCAACGAACACATAATAACAATGCAGTCTATTAAACATCGCGGTTTTCAAGTAAATTCCAGTCATTAATGCAAGAATTCCGTGCCAATAGCTTACTCGTTAGGGGCACTTTGACTTGTCGACCTAACCTTAATCTCAATACTGACCTGAATAATACAACGGTTGAAAAGAAATGTATGTTTCCACACAACGGTCATTTCATACAAATTGTTTCCTAGACTTTTTTTGCAAATTTATCGCTCACATGATCTTCAATGATGTCATGAAACGTCACTCCGGTTGAGTAACGACTTAACCAGAGTGAAATTTAAGTCAATTTTATAAAACATTCGTCGATTGTGAGACAACAGATTCATATTCTAAGACTATTTTCTCATCTGTGTTATTAGAGAATATGATGATATAAACTTGATTTTTATATCGTCTTCTAGGATGAAAAATAAGTCAGCCCTTGCACTGGTCCAGAATGAAATACTCATATATCTCTGTTCTAAGCATCTAGATCCTTTCAGCTCTCATGTTACTTAGTAACATCCATCCATCCAGTGTTTCATATTATATTAATGTAGGGTTTACACTTATCGTTGTTAACGTTACAGATTTCAAAGTGGAGGGATATCCAACGGTGGTCTGGATTCATGGCGGAGACTTCATGCGAGGCAGCCCTAATGCACTCAATCCTTTCCAAATTGTAATAAAACAAAAGGTACCTTTTACAGTTTATATTATTCTTTATTTAAAGCCTTTAGAAGGATTTTACAGTTTAAAGAAATTCTTGTACAAAATATCTTATTTTGTTATCTAATAATATTGCAGACAAAATATTCTTAAATGGTATTCCTTCGTCTAAGATAGATTGCAGTTCCAAAATATACAAAATTGAAATAATTATTTTCAGGTGATTTTCATATCCGTCGCCTACCGACTGAATATATTTGGCTTCTTTTCTTCGCTAGATAATGAAGCACCAGGAAATTATGGACTATTGGACCAAGTGGCTGCGCTACACTGGGTCAAAAATAACATTGAAAGCTTCGGAGGTGACCCAGATAATGTTTGTATATTCGGTCACGACGCGGGTGCCGTTAGTGTGGGCTTACATTTATTATCTCCCTATTCTTCGGGCTTATTCCAAAAAGCAATAGCCATGAGCGGCAATGTGCTATCACCGGATAGTTTCAACATTGCAAGAAAACTAACAACAACTGTAGATAAGGTGGCCACAGATTTTGGATGCTATCGGAAACCATCCTCGGCACTTTTAGAATGTCTAAGAAGAGCCAACTTTCAAGGACTTCTTGATATCGGGGAACCGATAACAGCTTGGAAGCCAATAATTGATTTTAGTTTCAGTAATATTTCGCAGCCGTTCATATCAGATGTACCAAGCCGATTATTTAAAGATGAAATTTTCACGCCAGTACCAGTTTTAACAGGATTCACAAACATGGAAGACGCACTTGTTCTGGATCACGATAATTCTGATGACTCGGGAATAAGTCCGCGTGAATTTGACATAAGGCGTGATGAAATAATACTTGCCGATATTACTTTAGATAACAGCTCGTGTTTCACCAACCAACAACACATTCAAGATGCTGTGGCATTCTTTTACAAGCCAATACCTCCTACATCGAATGAAACCATGCTGAGAAAACTCTTTTTAGATTTTAAAACTGATAAAGTCCATGGAGCACCGACATACCAATTGGCACAGTTTATAAGCAAGCTCGCTCCGGTTTACTTGTACAGATTTGATTTAAAACCATTCTCTGATATAGCTAACGAAGATATATCGGATTGGATTGAAGTACCGCATAATTTTGATTTAATTTTCGCTTTTGGTTTACCTCATTTAGCGCTGCCCGAAGATTTATCGAAATGGGACTACAGAGATAAAAGTATATCAGATATAATAATGAAAATGTGGAGTAATTTTGCTTGGTATTCTAATCCGACTAACTCTGGTGTTATTATACAATGGGACGCATTTGAAGTTGAGAAACCAGGATTTTTTATTATAGACAGACAGAATTTTACAATGAGTTCAACTGCCAATGTTAATTATAAAGCTTTCGAATTTTGGTCTGATTTTTATCCAAAGGTTGTGGAAATAGGAACCAAATGTTGCGATGAAGTTACCGATGATAATGGTTCAGAGTCCACGAATACAAAACGAGTAACTTTATATCTCATAGTGACATTTTTTGGTTTAAAAATTTTGTTCTAGAGACGATTACAAAATAATGGACATTTTTAGACTTTATTTTTATAAAAAGTTTTGGAATTTAATAGAGTTGTAATTTATTTAAGTAAATACTATTTATGTACAAATGCTATTCCTGCTAATAAAAGGTTCTTGGTCTTAAAATTATTTGCTGTGTCCTGTTATGCCATTTAAGAATAAAGACTATAAAAGTTATTAAAGTAATTTGATCAAGAATGTCGAAATTCAGAGCATCTGAAACCTACCATGTGTAGATGTATGAACGTTGAAGAGGCGAGACAGCTGTGTCAGGAACAATGGAAGACCGTATTCTCTGCCTGTGCTTTTGGGTCACAGCAGCGACTTAAAATATCCAACCTTTTAGTAAATATATCTTACTACTCCCAAACACTACCAAAGTTTTGGACACAAGTTCAAGGGTCAATTTGTTATCATTAACCCGTCTCTCAAGAGTTCTATTAAATTTTAAAGTTGTTCATAACTTTGACAAACTTTCTAAGCATTTCAATGAAATTGTGATTATTAATTTATACTCGGATCCCGAACGATTTCTGTCGCTTTGTATTTAAGTACTTTATTGAAAAACTTTGTAAATATAAATTAATTGTTCTTTATTTTAATCGGAACATTGAGACAATACTTTAAAGTAGTAATATTCGGAAGCCAATTACATAAATAAAAATATAAATTTACTTGATAATTATTATGTTAACGAGATATTGGGCTCCATTTATTACTGGACCGGACAGAATATTTGCAATACAAATTAAACATGTACGAATACGAATATAGAACACATACCCCCTTATTCCGAAAAAATGTATAAAGTACTGCGATAAACAAGGACCAATAAGTCTTCGATTATACGATACTGCAGGACACTTGAAATAAGATAGACCAGGGGTCTCATTGGACTAAATTATGTATTAGTACCAGGAACAAGGACGTGCTGTATTTTGGAATACATTTTATAAATGTACCAGTACCAAACGTAGAAAGTACAACAGTAATTAACGCTGATTCTCGTTTCAGAATAAAGCGGTATGGGTTTCTGTCTAATTCCGTGAATATAAAATAACATAATCAGATTTTTGCACCCTACATTAAAGAAAGATTATGAATAAGGTCAAGAGTTTAACATTATATTCTAAAATAAGGAAAATATACGACAAAACTTATTTTAACCAATGCATCACAAAAATAATGAGCTAATTCCAGACTTCATTTCGTAACTTGAGACCAAGTACTATAAATTTACTTTTAGAACAAAGAAAACGTTTCCGAGCAAAATTTAATCAAAACGTTCCTAGATTATTACTCTTAGTGCGCTCATTGAGCATCGTTAGTTCGTCTTTTGAATGCGTTTCCACCGCCGAAACACCGTTATGCAACATACAGTCATCTCGCTCATTTTTGAAAAAAGAACAGAGATAAGAATACATTTTTGAACAGTTATTGCAGCGTAGAAACTCACACCGCTTTATACCGAAACGAGAATCAGTGTTATTACTGTTGTACTTTCTATTTATTCTCAATTTAAAGTTAATAAAAAAAGTTAAAGCTAAAATTTATTCCAAAGCATACAATATCCTTGTTCCTGGTACTTTTTATGATACCTAATTTGGTCAAATGAGACCTTGTCTATCTTATTTTGTTCCGAGTGCCCTCCAGTATCGTATAATCGACGATTTATTGGTCCTCGTTTATCGCAGTACTTTATAATATCGGAATAAGGCAGATTGTATCACATACAAGATTGTTTGAACAAGTAAACGGTTACAATGTTAAATACAAAAAAGTAACAATGTTTAACACAAGTAAACAAGAGCGTCAAAAGCCGTAACTTCGAGTTACAAGCAGCAAACACCTGTAATTTCAGTATAGAAATGAGCCCGTGTTTTTGGCAAAATGTCCGTCCGTTACGTAACATGAAAAACATTCTTGATTACTTGAGCAAACTTAATAGAACTTAGGCGAGGACGTCAATAAACATTTTAAATCTAACACAAACGATGCTTAAAAATATGGAAGTAAAGATTTATTTTTTGTATTAAACATTACGAACTTACAAAAGTCAAGTGTACCCAAAGAATCTTTCGATTGGCGATATCGATGATGGAATCGACAAAAATGTATGAAAGTACAATAACAATGACGTTCGATAAGTCATGTGCTTCTCACCTTTGAGATATCTAACGTCATTATCAGTTCCATAATTTTCTGATGTTCGCGATCTCATAGCTTTGTAGCGCATTCACATAAATTATTAAAATAAAATAAAAACAACTTCATACTCTATTTTTTAACACAAAGCATAAATAAATATATCATACGCTCACATCAATAAATATTGTAAAATGTGAAACAAAAATAATTTCACACTCTAAATTGCTAATTCCCGGTGCAAAGGCAACGCCGCGAGAGTGAATGGTGAATTTGTTGTAATTATTATTATTTCATAAATAATTAACTTTGAAAGTTTAAATTTAATTCAATTTTAAAATGTAAGGCAAGATACAATTTAAGGATCAATACATTTCCAGTAACTCCCTGAAGTGTCCCATTTCATTTAATGCCGTCCACAACTTTAACAAGGCTCGCAAAGTATTTAAATTGAGATAATTAATTTGCTTTTTGCGTCTAAATGTTGTTTACTTTAATTAACTATACCACAATAAACTTTGCGAATAATTGTCTGAACAGATATAGTAAATAGCCATAAGGGATTAGCGAGAATTAGGTAAAACCATAATAATAAGCAATTATTATTTTAATCGATCCTTTTAGACGATTGAATAATATAAAAAAAAGAATTTCAATTTTTATCTTTATTCTTTAACCAGCTGTTGTGCGTGACTTCGTCCACGTGAAATAATAATATCGCCTATGTTACTCGGAAATAATGTAGCTTTCTAATAGTGAAAGAATTTTTGAAACCACTCCAGTAGATCTTGAGTTATTTCAATACATACAAGAATACAAAATTTCTCTTTTTATAATATAGATATAGAAAAAGATGAAAAAAAAAGTTGTGAACAAAATGAAAAAGAAAGTATCTTTAATAAAATAAAAAAGGAAAAATAAAATTAATCTTTTTCTATTATTTCTATTTTTGTTTTTGAAAAAATGAATTATTTCTTAACCTGAAAATCCAGGCTTGATTAGTTAAATGTTTGAGGAATAGAAGACAGGGCTGTCAACAAGTTTTATTCATATTACATTATGGTAATTCTTAAAAGCGTGCAAAAAAATTTGGTCTGTATAGTTTTTACTGACTTCAAAAATACATGAAAGTATGAAATAAATATGTATTACTAGATGTCGCCCGCGACTCCGTCTGCGTCGAATTAAAAATGTAAGTAGCCAATGTGGTCTTCGAAATTATGTTCTACTTTTGTGCACGATTTTATCTAGATCCGTTCAACCTTTCTGGAGTTACAAACAAACCAACCTTCCATCCATACTACATTTATTTATCTCGAAAATAATACATTAACTACTAGATACATTTTTCACCTTTTGTCATACTTTTTTTAATTTTGTGACATTGCACCTTTATTGTATAGTTCCTGAATTATAGAGCTACATAAATGATCGTTTTCAATCAAGCTTCCTACATATTAAAACGTTATCCCTATTCAACAGGGAACATAGTATGTTTATGACAGAGATGTATGAAGATTGAGATATTTCCAAGACAAGAGAAATAGTGAAGGAAAACATCGTGATGCAGCCTGCTCATGTCGGCGAAGAAATTCAAAGATATATATGAAGTCGACCAACCCGCACTTGGCCAGCGTGGTTGACTATGGTCTAGTCACCTTAGGGCGTAGGCTATGGGTCCCTCGGTGAAGGCGTATAGTGAGCTGGTGATGATGATGATGAAGAGAACTGCGTGAAATTCATAAGTTACAATTCCCGTAAACATTAGAAGTTATCCAAAATTAAATAATAAGTGATAGACTTACTTGTATTTGATTGTTTTAATGCATTTAGGTATCACGTAATTTAAAGCCTAAAAGAGCCATAATTATAAAAAAAAATATTTATAAATCTTTTACTACATTTGACTAAAATAATAAATGTTTACATAGATGTTTGTTAAGAGGTAATTCTAAGGTAACTAAGGCACTGATTGGAATTTGGGACACGGATAAATTACTATATATAGGCTACGTTATTTTTATTCTAGCGGAGAAGAAGTCGGTGGCAATAACTAGTACTATTATAATCTCGTACGATGTTTGGAATAAACTTATTTGAACTTAATAACATCGAGAGTATGATAAGATATTCTAGGAACCGCTTAATTAATTTTCAAATAAATATATTTTCAAAGACTATTTGATTTAATTGAAATTTTTCTTAGAAAAAGGTCAGTGTCACAAAGGTCACTGAACTCTAGTCATTGATAACGATGTAACTTGTAACTGTGAACTATTTTTATACAATTACTAGCTATTACTCGCGACTTCGTCCCGCGGAATTAAAAAAAATATAATCTTACTCAGGGATATTGAACGTCGGTGGCTCAGGGGTTTAGCTCTTGACTTGTAAACTGCAGGTCCCGAGTTCGTATTCCGCCATGTAACAATATGTTTTTTGATTTTCATATGTACATGTACCCGACGCTCTTACGGTGAAGGAAATCATCACGCAACCTGCACATATCCGCGACAAGATTCAAAAATATGTGTCCAGTCACAGCGCAGCCGAACTGTACAGTTAAAACTGAGACGGACACGGCTTAAAAGCGACTGTGCCGATGCAAGCTTATTGGATTTATAAAACAAGTAGCTGTTGAATCAAATATATATTTTTTTAAATAATACAAAAACATCGTAATCCAGTTTTTCAAACCTGTTTAGTTGAAACGTCACGAATACATCTTACGTTGTAATTGACAAAAAAAATATTAACATAACCTGTTTAAATGTTACTTCCCTTTTGGTAAAACCCGAGTAAAATCTTTAAAAAGATTAAAGTTTACATCTACGTAGGAATAACGCTGTTTCTTTTCCCCTTGTTAATATTATAATAAGCTATCTCTTTTATATTTCTTTAATTAAATGGTTTATAATATGCACTGATTTGGTCTCTGAGGTCAGTTTGTTTACAATACTACGTCTGTTATCACTTGTGGTTTTTTATATTCCAGTGATAGCTTGGTTATAAATGTTTATATTCGCATTTTAACATTATAACGCAAATATCTGTGAAAGTGAGTAGCAGGAAATTAATTATTAACAACTGTTTTTTTTCTGGTATGTATAGTTATTATAAATTTCATTTTAAATTCGATTCATTCACATTTCGTGTTATTCTATTTTTTTTTTAATTATTGAGATGCAAAGTTTAAAACGTTGACCTCTAGATTATTTTTTAAAACTATAGGACGTAAATAGTAAGTTAATAGTTTCCTGCAGAGTAATTGAGGATTTGATAACCTTTTCAACATTCACCTTAATTTACTTAAGTAAATTTAACGGAATAATATGTTATTATTTTAATAAAATTGTTGATAT
Source organism: Papilio dardanus tibullus (assembly GCA_013186455.1). Lineage (NCBI taxonomy): Eukaryota > Metazoa > Arthropoda > Insecta > Lepidoptera > Papilionidae > Papilio > Papilio dardanus. Next base: position 268,436 of record QDHC01007262.1, read on the forward strand.
ATAATTACATTACGTAGTATATAAATGTCTGTATTTTTCTTCAATTAACGCTTTCTAAATAATTTAAAAGGCTTAATGTATTTTTTAATTAAAATTAATTAATTTAAGCGTGTTCATATTCATTATGAAAAGAATAATATTCATTGTGCTTTTTTAACCCAAAAAGGTAGACAGAGGCTACAATTATTCAAATGTGTTTGTGTGTGTATGTTATTCTATATCTTTACTAATATTATAAAAAGAGAAACTTTTTTTTTGTATTTTTGTTTGTATTGAAATAACTCAAGAACTACTGGGCCGATTTCAAAAATTCTTTCACTATTAGAAAGCTACACTATCCCAGAGTAACATAGGCTATATTATTTATTTCCACGCGGACGAAGTCGCGCACAACAGCTAGTAATATATGTTTTTAACCTTACAGATAACCTTAAAATGGCTATAATACATTACATCGCATTTTCTCTGCTCGTTATCGGCTGTCTGAGCCAAAGACCGTCCTACGCTGGAAGCAGGCCGATAGGATACCCTGTACTCGAAACTACTACATCATCAGGTTTATTGGGAAACAGGTACGTTTTATGAGTGTTCGCATTACTGTGTCCCTCATGTATTGTCATCCCTCATGTTCCCTGTGCAAAAACAGAGACAGCAATATATGTAAAATGTCTTTCGGCAGTCGAAAGCATAGAGCAATAAGGCACGTCTGCACGCTTCCGTGTCAGTAGACAAAATGAGGCTATGTTGATTTAATAGAGTGTAAAAAGTAAGGAATAAGCTCACATGACGTTTGGGCGAAAATATGATGAATAAAGACTTTAGTCGATGCAATTCTGAAGATATAAATTGTAGCATAGCCAAATAAGCTGGGGAAAATCTAACAAAAATAAGTGTTAAGGAAAAATTGAGTGTTGCAAATGTCAAAGGGCGTCGAAGATCACCTCGGTGATACAGCCGCTCGTTTGCCCCTTCTCTTATAAAAAAAGTCTTTGAGTAACTTTTCTAGCTTCGCGATTGAGGCATTAACACAGAAGTCATTTCATAGTTTAATATTACAGATTCGGTGATGATGAACGAGTCCAAGTGCTACCTCTCGATGCGTTGAACGACAGAGATTTGGTGAGACGCATCAGCAGACTGCCTTTAGACAAACAACCCTTCTGGTTCATAAATTGGAGAGCTATAGAACAGAACAGAAGAAATCCGCAAACTGTGCCACTTGGTCAAAATCCATTCCTACAACCAACAAACTAAAATTAAGGCAATTATAAAGTTGAATGTAACTAGTATGGGTAAAATTAAATAAAATGTTTAAAAAATCAAAAATGATTTTATTCATATTTTGCATTGGAGTATTTTTTTTGTTTTTGGTGTAAGCTTTTTAAAAATATTAAGATTTGACAGTTTTGTCCAAATACCAGAATAATTAAAAATAATAAAATGATATATATTTTCGTGCAGCGAAAACTATGAACTCTGTAGGATTTTTTCTAAAGAATGAACTTATAACATAAGTACGACACAATCAAAATTAATGTGGAAAAAAGTTGCAAAACTGTTTAATAAAAAAAACACGTTACATATGAATTGTTTTAAGTTCGACCAAGACGAAAACTAGGTGCAATAAATATTCGTCTTAAAGTAGTTTATGGAAGATTTGCTATGAAAATTGAACTTGTAAATCCATTTACCTTCTCTATATATCCATTTTAGCTTTAATTCTAATAAATGTGTTCAAAGAAAATTTGTTTTAGAGTTTCCAAGAGTTGATTAAAATATCTATGATATTGTTGTTTTCCCGACTGTAAAGAGAGTAACAGTTTCGCCTTTTTACTTTAAAAGGCTGAATCTGAGTTTACTAACTGGTTAATAATTTTAAAATTATAATGGTAGTTAAGTTAAGCAACGATAAACAACCTAGTGTTTACTAACGCAGTAGTGATATGAAAGAATCGAGAAGTGAACAAAAATCTTATAAAAAATAATACTTTTTTATAGATTCCAAATTGTTTGATATTATACGTCCCATTGACTTGGTAATAGCTTTCATATAACCCTAATAGATAGGTATAATTTGCGAAAGTGCTTAAAGCGTTACTTCTAGATAATGGTTCCCCTAATATCTTTTTAAATTTTATGTGAGAATAAATGAACGATAATGTCCATGAAAAAAGCGAAAGGACCTTTATAATGTCTCCTGTTTTTTACCTAAATAACAGCTTAAAGCAATATTTTAATGAATATTATATTAACATTTGAATCGATATATTATTTTTTAAGTTAACGCCTAACCTAAGAACTTTCAAAGACAACTGCTAATTTCTCTCCTAAAAGGTTTAAACTAAGGTCAAAAATTAGTTACCGACTTTCATATTTTACAAAGTGGACAATCAACTATTTCAATAAAAGATTTTTATTTATTTTTATTGGAATATGTCACGCTGTTTGAGAAACGAAATATTGAATAGATAATAATTTTAAACAATTTGTTTGACACTTGATTTTAAGTTTGTTGGCCTAAAATCTTTCTCATCACTCGTCAAACTTTAAACATTTGCTTAGTTTTGTCTTTCTATAAAGCAAAGTTTAGAATTATTATCTCAAAAGTTAAATTAAGGCTTTGACGAACCAATGTTTTAAAACTTTGGTTTAATTGTTTTTGAAACACATTAAACTTTAAACTTTACTAATTCTTATTTTGTTTGACTTTAATTTATAGCCGAGCGCTTTATCAACGCGCGCTAAAAAAGCGTTGAGATAGAACATATGCATTTCCATGTATCTTCACACGGCGGCGCTTTTTTTTTATCTCGCCGCTTTGGATTTTGAGCTCTGGTCGAACGATACAAGAGTCATTTTACAGCGATCGTGTGAGCGAAGGCGTTAAAAAGTGTATCCATCTGAATGCAGCCTTCTTATACTCGTATCTTAATAAAGCCTTGTACACACTAGGATAGTATTTTAGTCGAGTAGCAAGTATTCGAACAAATGATTTATTAATGTATTCTACTAAAATGTTGCTGTTCAGACACGTTTAATTACTAAATTACTACCCTAGTGCATACGTTTTAAACGAGTCCGAACAGTAGTAAATCCTTTGTTCGGATAAATGTTACTTGCTACTCGACTAAAATAATATCCAGGTGCGAACTAGGCTTAACAGCGTAATGTTTAAAAGTATTAATTACTTTTAATAAGTATTCAAAATAACAAAACAAAATGCTGGGTGATCCATCGAGTGAATTATTTTACTATACCCGAGCATTTTTCTTCAGACCCGCCAATGTTATTGATGCAATGCAATTTCAGCGTCCATTTACAAAAGGTCGAACTCTGACAATGGAAAATTGTATTATTTTTATTCCTTACTATACTAAAGTCATAAGCACTTCGACTAGAAAATATATTTATCGTCTGGCTATTTATTGTATAACCAGTATCAGATTAGATTGTTTTTTAGTTAAGTCGTTCGTCTTACTTCAAGTCTAACTCAAGAACTGCAGATGAAGCCTGTCTTTAAGTAAGTTCTCATAAAATGTACTAATTTTGTTAAGTAGTTTAGTTTTGCGTTGTTCCTAGGGGGTTACCCAAAGTAACTTTCCATTGGCAATATCGCCGATGGAATCGATAAATATGAATGAAACTGACAAAGACTTTCGATAAGTCATATGCTTGTCAGTGAGATATCGAACGTCATTGTACATGCGCTACAATGACGTTCGATATCTCACACTTGAGAAGCAGATGACTTATGGAATGTCAATGTCAATTTCATACATTTATGTCGATACCATCGGCGATATCGCCAATCTAAAGATACTTTGGACAGCTTCCCTGTATTTCTAATTTGAATAGATATTTCGACGTCCCCGTCGAATAGTCCGGCAATGTGCTATTACGAGGTTTTTGCTGTTATGCCATTTCCGGCATCTACAGACCCTAATACACCTTTGATTTTTTTTTTCCAAAATTTTCCTACGGATATTTACGGAGATATTATAAAACTATACTTGTTTGTTCACTCACTGTTCAATATTGAAGAAGATAAACGTTTTTTTGCTCTTCTGTAAAATTTTAATTTTACGATTACCGGATTATTCGGTTCGGGCGTCGATTTCCATTTCGTTTATTTTTAACTACCGTATTTAAGGTAAACTTATGGTGAGCTAACAAAATCGTAAACCTTGGTAATGGATGACCCGAAGTCACGATTACACAGTTTAGGGCTCGAATCATTCGCACAGTTAATTTGTTTTTATGTGAGCCTTTGTTTTACGACTTTTTTTTCGTATTACGAACCTGTATTGTCTTGTTTAGAAACGTAAAATCCTGGCACTTTTTTCTTTTAAATCAAGTATATTATTGATTTCCACCTGTGACTGCAATTAATAAAAATAAATGTAGGAACGAGGAAGAAAACATAGAAAATCACATGAAGCACATGAAGAACTGCTGCGTGCCCGGCTTTGTCTAGTTCATAAGTGTTTATGCAATGTAATAAAAAATATAGTGTAATTTACACCAGCTAAAATATAACGTTGCACTATTAGACGCTGAGCTTCCGAAGATGGTGTTAAATATAATATAAATTGCCATTCTAGAGGGAAATGAGATTCAACCTTCTTAGTTTATTTTCTCAGAGCTTATTTCCTTCACTTCTCTTGAATGTACTTTTAAAGTCCTTTTAAAACGCCTGTCTTGATATATTAGAAAATTTTGTTTATGTTACCGACTATATGCTTTCGACATTTTGTTAATGGACCAGTTATTTGAAATAACAATTAAGTATGCAAATTATTTCTGTACCTGTACCAAATCTAATATTCTCGTAATTTTATTTTGTATTGAAATGGCAGCGAAATTAAATAAAGAATTAGATTGCTTAATAACGAAAAAATGGTTTATTTCAGAAAAACAATATGGCCGCCTCGCTTTAATCATTTCATGTTTTAACTTTATTTTATTTTTATTTCGGCACTAACGTACTATAGAATTTAATTTATGTATAGAAAATACAGGACCGGGCATTGTCGCAATCGCTGGGGGAGGCCTACGTTCAGCAGTGGACGTATATAGGCTGATGATGATGATGATGATGATAGAAAATATTTTCTGCCTGATATCTTAACTTTATTAAAGAATATATTCAAGAATATTTTAGGAATGAACACATAATTTTGTATGTAATATAAAATAATGTGCTCGGTATTAAGCCTGCAGTATCGGAAGCAGTAATTAGTGTAGAACTTTATAGTTTGGTCCACATTGTAGTTAAGTTTGATTGAGTACGGAAGTTACAAGAAGCTATTACTTTGCTGGAGGTATTTTGAATATACAATAACACTAGCTATCGCACGCGAATCCGTCTGCGACTCTGCGTCCATGTTTTACATCTGTGTAAAATTTCATCGAGATCTGTTACGCCATTTTAAGATCTAAAGTTCCGTTGGTGTAGTTGTATGTCCAACCAACCAAACTAAGTAACAATTATTTCAATATGCTTATGAAGTCAGTTAGTTTAGGCAGATTGTGAATAGGCGGTATTTACGATCGCTCGGTGGCAAAAAATATGAAAATTGCAGGATGGTGAGATTCTTTAGTAAAAAGCATCGTTGTACAACATCGTATTTATTTCACCTTCAAATCGTGTTCAAGACAAAAACTCTTTATACTTTTGCATGTTAGTTGTAATTAGTTGCTCCGTGAATATATTTTTCATATAATGATTTGGACAAAATTTCAAAGAAACTTCCTGGTACGCTGTAACATTATAAAAAAAATGAATAACCCTTAAGCAGTTATTTTTTAAATTTCAGTTATTTTTTAAAAGTAAAGTTACACTGACTCAAACGTTCAGTTACAATTGCGCAGTCGAACTGTACAGTTAGTACTGGGGGCTACCAAAAGTATCTTTCGATTGGCGATACCGCTGATGGAATCGTCAAAAATCTATGAAACTTACAATGACATTTGATTAGTCTTGTGCTTGTGTGTGAGATATCGAACATAATTTCAGTTTCATACTTTATGGTGTTCTGTGAATCACTTTATAGCGCTTATACTTTGGGCAACTCCCTGTGCAGTTAGAACTGAGCTTATGTTCTTTATACTTACAATAATCTTCAAGCCCACGACAGTTAACTAAATCGAAATAACAACCGTTTCTAAATGTTTTATATTGGTAATCTCTTAATTGTGATACACCGCACACTGGACGGTAATATTCCGGGCAAAATGTAGGACAAATATCATCGTATTCGCTATTATACATTTTTCTTATAATCATACTATTATGTCTCTTCATACAGGAACTTAATGGTACTGGAATGTATTCTGTTAAAAAAGAAATCAATAACTATATACCGCTTTATTCCGTAACGAAAGTCAGCGTTATTATTGTTGTTTCTATGTTTGGTACTGACTACTGGTACATTCTTGTTCCTGGTACTTCTAATGATACGTAATTTGGTCCAATAAGTCCCCTGGTCTATCTTATTTAGTTCCGAATGTCCAGTATCGTATAATCGAGGACTTATAGGTCCTCGATTATCGCATACTTTATATTTTTTTTCGGGATAAGGGGGATACAGTCAACACCTATGTCTACGAGTAAATAGCTGTTTCTACTTAGCAAATAATCGCACGACTCTAGCGAAAAAACTCTATTAGCTGTCGCTTCTATTTCCACTGGAGATATCTTCAGAACTGCTGTACGGATCTCAATGAAAGTAACAAATATAGAACATAGTTTGAAAGAACACAAACACATAGGCGTCTTGCTAAGTTTTTTCCACCAAGACGGAGTTCTCGGCGTTGCTAGTAGATCATCGCCAGCTCACTATCCCACCGAAGAGCGCGGAGTCTATCCCTTAAATGGGTTACTTGGTCATAGTAGCTAAGTACGTAGTAGAATTATAAAAATACTAGCTGTTGTGCGTGGAATTAAATAAAATAGCCTATGTTACTCAGGGATAATGTAGCTTTCTAATTGTGAAAGAATTTTTGAAATCGGCCCAGTAGTTCTTAAGTTATTTCAATACAAACAAAAATACAAAGTTTCTCACTTTATAATATTAGTATAGATATAGATAATACCGGTCCCTGTGCAGCGTGAATAAGCTTTCAAAGCACATGCGTTATTGAACAATTTGTAGGTAGATTTATTCAAATCCAAGCCACATTCAACTATTCCTGTATTCGGGCATTTTATATTACATTTGAGACAGCTAATAAAATTGATGCCTAAAATCATTAAAGAAGGTTTTATTACATTTTAAAATTTAATGTTGTTTAAACCTAATATGTTGCTCATTCTCACTTGCCTGTCAATTTATAATATCGCTAGTGAGATTATAAATTAACAAAGAAAACACTAGCATGTGCATAATATTAAAAACAAAATTCTTGTCGCTACTTACATTTTATGAAGACAAGAATTACAGTCAAGTAATTCATTGTAAATGAAATGTAAACTGTCAAGTGTAATTTGGTTCTCTCGTTAGATTCGATTAAATTGAAGACTTCCTTATCTCGATCTTGACAATTTTCCAATTAATAAACACAATCGGTGCTATAATTGCTTTTCAGAATCATCGTTTCCTCAAATTTTATGACATTATTTCATAATCTCATTCCCATATACTTTGTGTTGACAATTTTATGGTTTTGGTTTTCAATACGAAATCTTTCATTGACTTGAAACGAACAAAACCATAATATAATAAATAAAAAATACTGTATATTTTGCTTATTGGTTAGCTTTATCAAATAAAATATAATCAATTCGAGGAACCTAAAGCCGATTCAAACGTTCAGTTTTTACTACACAGTTTTAACTGTATAGTTCGAACTGACGTACACGCGTCAATTTGAGCTGTACAGTCGAAATGTATACTTCCCAGTTGTGCCAACACATATCAGGTTACATGTATAGTAAAAACTGCGCAGTTAAAACTGAACGTTGATAGCTGGTTTTACATTATTTCTAGCTAAAACAAAACACCATCATTTTGCAGGAATACTCCAGAATGATTACAACTACGTGCAAGTACTAGTAGTTACAAGTGTTCTCGAGGCCTGTGTAGGTAAAAGTTTGTCACGAAATTCCCTTGAGAGCACTAGACGACTGCACATGTTAAGACTCATCCAAGCGAGTCTTGTAAGTTTTATTTATGTGTACTTGTGTGTATTCCAACGTTGCAGTACGTAAATTAATACTGCGCAATTTTTGAAAGAGCTGTCTATAACCAGACTATGTAGAAAAGGACAGACTAGACAAATAAAGATGATATAAGGAAGTGGAGAGTGTGAGAGTGGACTAACTTAGCCAGCGTCGAAGACCTGTTTCGCTAGGCACAAGATAGAAAGAAATTTGCTACCTCCAATGGTGAATGGCACAAGAAGAAGAAGGAAGTGGAAGGTTTGATTTTTAAACTGAGTAATATTTTATCATCTCCATGTTCTCATCCTACTCCCCTAGGTGCACCAGGTTTTTGTCCTCCACATTAATCTATCCTCCGCCGTCTCAGTCGTCACACCTTTGTTTATCATATCACCTTTCACGCACTTCCAGTAAATTGAGTAATAGGAGTACTAGATTTGATCACAGAGTATCATTTAATTTTGATGGATATCAATTGTGTTTTCCCATCAATCTACACAGAGTTAATGAAATGTGTACGCACCAAGTGGAATTTCAATTCGCAGCTCGTTGAAATTGCCAGCACGTATTTCGGTGTCATGACATTTCAGTGTAACTCTTCGAAGAAAATTTGATTTATCAAAGCGAGGTGTTAAATGTCATGTAAAATGGAATGGATATGGGTTAGTTTGTCATGTAAATGGAACCTTTTCGTACCGAATAAAATTAGGTGACACAGGTGACGTTAATATGGGAGTGGTGATATATTTAGCAATCGACCTGGTATCAGTCGAGGCTTTACCAAAAATAACTATACCATACCATATACTTTATACCAATTACTTGTACAACTTTGCAAAAACTTTGATGAAAGGAACAATTGTTAAATTCCAAGGAGAAAAAGTACTAACTACAACCACTAACTTTGTAAAGAAAAAACCACTCAAAGAGAAGTAAGTAAGTTTATTTTAATTTTAATTTTTCTTAGAGATAAATTCATAATTTTACAGTCAATTCTCAATTAATTTTAATCCATGTCAACGAGTTGTTAGTTATAAATAAATATAAAACCGTATTGGGTAAACAACATTTTAAAATTTTGTTGAATCGTGAAATGTAAATAATGGGTTTAAATAAATGATCGGTTAGTGAAGGCGGGAGGTGAAATGTCACCGCGCTAGGAACGCGTAGGGAATTTAAACGAGAAATAAATTGAAATTCCTCTCGGTGCGTATTTATTCAGTAGCGTATAACCTGGTGGAATGCAACAAAAAATATTTCCAAAAGAGTTATTTTGTTACTACTATATGTGTTAGTATAAAAAAGACCAATAAAAACATGCAGACGAATTGAGAGTCCTTCTTGGAAGTCCGTTAAAAATGGGTACAGATGTACAAATTAATAAATCAATAAATAATTAAAGCGAGCTTGCTTACGGATTCTTAAGCATAGATGTAAAGACAAATAAATTAATGTTTCCGAGAAAGAATGAATGAATGAAAAATCTGTTTTCTTTGACTTTATTTCTGCGACGCTTATCATAACTTTTTAATCACTGCATTGATCAGTGTAGTTAGCTGCCACAAACTACTTAGAGATCCTCGAAGCATATTTTAATATCTAAAGAAGGTTCCAAAGAATTTCTTAAGAAACTTTTATATCCGTTAAATCCGCTGAGGCTTGAACTATAAAAACCCAGAGCCCCACTCTAAGAGATAGTTGATACATATTCAAGGAGCGGAGTGTGGCTACAATAGCCCGCCTAGCTTGTACTCCATTCTGCAATCTAAATTTACATTAACACATTTTTGTTTGCTATACCTACTTATAATTTTAACCTTTTTCGCGACATACAATAGATTCCTTATAAGTAATTAAGTTTAATCTTGCGTATACGCATTACCACCTAAAAGTGGCTAAACAAATTATTGTAGTTTCGGTGGTTGGTTTTCATCTCACAAGTGGGTTCTACGAAAGTTCTCTCCGTTTCGGTCGGTTCAGTCAATTCGCGGCTGGTGTGGCCAGATTGATCTTATATGATACTTATTTATTGCGAATAGCTTTGCTTTAAGTTATTGGTTACCATCTTTAGTAATTTTTTAAGTTAATGTGCTTACATTTTGTGTATTTATACCTGTTGTTTAGAGTAAGGCATGTATATGACCAGGAACAAAGGTTGAACGGGACATCGCGATGAAAAGTTATTCTTATTTATTTATTAAAATTATTCATAGTAACAGGAGATTTGTGCCTTTTTTCTGTAAAGAATGTCTTCTGTGACAAAACTAAATAAAAATTCAATACAGTACAAAACAAATGTATTTATTATCTAAATAAAACATTTAGATATAATCATTTATAATTGAAATGATCTTGGATTACGGATTTCTGGTTGAGGTGAATGTAAGGGATGAAGGTATGAATTTGGCTTGAGTGGATAAGTCTTGGGTTGGGTTCTATTGTCTTCGATTATTCTCCAATTTATCAACCAGAAAGGTTGTTTATCTAGAGGAAGTCTGAGAAGGTATTCAACAAGTCTTCTGTCCCCTCTAGCTTCAATGGGTAGTCTTTCCGTTGTTCTTTCCGTTGTTCTTCTTGTTGTTCTCGTTGTTGTAGTTCCAAATCCTAACCTGCAATTTAATGATTTTTAATGGAATAAAAATAGGTCCTAGGTTTTGAGTAAGTAGTTTACATTTTTTAAACTTTTTACGTAATTTGTTACCAACCCTCACTGGGCGTGGTTCACTATTACCTAGTTACCACCTGAGGGTAGGCTCCGAGCCCCTCGGTGGGGAGATACAGTGAGCTGGTGAGTCATCATCATCATCATATGATGGTTGAAAATTCGATTCTGCGTTTTGATAATACTATCTTGCTATTTTACTCTATACTGATTTTGCTAATTGGAATTACGGTAAATTGATAAAATGAGAAATGTGACTAATCTAAACTTAAAAAAATAAATTTTGGATTGGCGAAGCCAACTGCGTAGCGCGTACTTACTTTGAATCTACACTTATAGTGGTCGCTTCCGTTGTCTCAAGATCTGGATACCCGATCGGTCTGATACCAGCATAACCTGGTCTCTGACATACGCATACGCCGACCACGAGTGAAAAGAATAGATACGAAGATATCATCTTTTTCTGAAAATAATATTTTTTTAACTATCAGGGGTGTTACGCAAAGTACAATCGCTACGAAGCGAAAATATAGCGAACGTCAAAAATGTATGACACTGACATTGACGTTCGATATATCACACGTGACAATCACATGATTTTATCGAATGTCAATGTCAGTTTCATACATTTTTCTCAATTCCATCAGCGATATCGCCGATCGAAAAGTACTTTGGGTAGCCCCGCTGATCGTTATAACAATCGTCGTCAGTAGTCTAGTCGTATAACTAATGTCATTTTAAATGATATTTCAATTACTATAGAATTAATTAAGACCACTTATAAATAGAAAATGATGAAGGGGTAATTAGAATTTACTTATTTCTTATAACCGGAATAAAATAATTTATGTTGTTTCTCTAAAATGAATCTAAAGTCTATTAAATGATTAATAAAATTGCCCTTCGTCCAATTTAAAAATAGCACGAAACTACTGACAAAGATGGAATAAAAAACATATTTTCCATTTACTTACCTATATAATTTTTCACGTAATAAAAATAACAAAGTATAATTGCCGTTTT
>QDHC01007262.1:290213-306924 GCA_013186455.1 Papilio dardanus tibullus
ATAAACATAAACATTTCTCACGGCATTGCGGTCGAGATATAAGCTTAAAACAACCACTTCGAAGAGATTATTTTTAGAAGTGCTTTTAAACACGTCTTATTGAATTATCTAACAAATAAAACTTGATACAGGCTCTTTTGTTGTCGACATGTAGCTAACTTCGCGTCGGATGATAAACGGATGGAAACTAAAGGGCGAATTCGGAATCGAATAAAAGTAAGCGCCGCTTACAGCAAATACTAAGCCCCTTCATACGAAGCTACGCCAATTTGTGATTTTAGTTCCAAATGTCTTACGAAATATTACCGCATATTTTTATGGTTAGCATGGTATGGGCACGTTCATAATAACATGGGAAGTATGGCATTGAAACACGGAAAGCTTTAAGTATGAATGTGGAGACCGGTAGAGGTAGGCCTAGGAAGAGATGGATGGATTGCGTGAAAGGTGAAATGATAAACAAGACTGAGATGGCGTAGGATAGGACGTGGAGGACAAAAACCTGGTGCGCCGACCCTACGGGAATAGGATGAGGCTATGGAGATGATGTTTTATGTCACCGTTGAACCTTTAAGAGAATATTTTGCTTAGCCTTGTATCAAAGGGTCTTAATATTCTGGATTACATTATTAAAATAATAAGACAATTTAAAATGTCATATTTGAATGCTCACGTTTGAATTTCAAAGAGCTTCATAACATTTATGCACGATGAATTTGTAGAACTCTAGTAAGTGAGGTGAATTGAGAAATAGAGTTTACTTCGCTTCGTTAACTATAGAGTTGGATTTTACAAAAGCGAATAGGAAATGGAAAATATTTAAAGTTTTGAATCGTTAGTGTGAATAGTATTTGAAAAGTGTTCAAATCTACAAAACTTGGTCGATCTAATTCGACATCGTAAGCTTTTTTAAGCTTAAATTGATATATAACTTTAAACTTTCGTGATTTTTACTACTCCCGATATTTTGGTACAGTTCCATGCGCCATGGTCACAGGCTGACTGAAGTGGTTCGGTAGAGTAGTTAAATGTTAAAGGTAGCCATATCTGTCTACCTTTTTCGGACACAGCGACCATGGCATCGTGGTAAAAATCCCGTTTCTTACGAACAAAATGTTATGTAAATATTATGTCAATAGAAAAATATACGCACCAAAATAAAATGCAAGTTTTTATTTAAATAAATCATTTAATAACATGTAACATATTAATATACTTAAATCACATATTTAATAATACTCATAATTAACAACAATAGATATCGCTATACTCTTCATTCCTTGTGACTCCGCTCATCTTATTTTCAATTGCTCATCCAAGGTGTTCTTTTTCTTCAATTTCTATTAGTAAAAGAATTCTGAGCCACTGGATAAGTCTGCGGATTCTTTCTCAATTCATCATAAGCTTGAGCATTGATAAACCAAAAAGGTCTTTTATCCAATGGCATTTGGTTCAGTCTATTCACCAGATCACCATCACCCCTGGCTTCGAGGGGTCCTTCATTTTCCCCGAAACGATTCTTTAGAAGATTATTAGTTTCTGTTTCGGGATATCCTATTGGTCTTGAACCGGCATAAAATGGCCGTTGAGCTTGGCTTGAGATGATGACAGCTAGGAGAACTATGAACTTTATGGAATGCATGTTGTCTGAAAGAGAAAAAGAAACATTTAGCGATGATAATATTATAAATATAAAAATTACGATAGGTTGGATGGATGTTTGAAGCTTTCACCGAAACGGCTAAATGTATCTTGGTGAAAGGTACTCATCTAGAACACAGACTGGAACAACATATACGTCTTTATATTTTGTAGTTTCGTGCAAACGGACAGCTTTATTTAGTCAAGGTTAACTTTGAATTTTAAGTAAATATTTTTTTCTGACGATTTAAATTTTATAATATTTTTACAAACGTTTGTTTTAATCAATTACAAAACTATTAACTGCTTTGTTAGAATATTTACCTGTATTTATCGTGGTATAAATCAGTTGTTACTAATGTACGTCTGTTGTAAACAGGCTGCCTTGAAGTTGTGTTAGCTTGTATGCACCGCTTTACTATAAATACAAATATCCGGTACTCCTCACCTGAAGCTACACCGCAGTACCATAGAGTTTAGTAGTCACAGACATGCCACTGATGTAAACATTGCAAAAATAAATATACGTTCTAAATAATAATTTTATTTATACATCATTCTTGATTGTGAGAAATCTCGAATTGGGTGGAGTAAGTAATAACTATGTATATAAATCTTATATGCGGACATTTTTTTAAAGATGTTATAATTGTTCTTAATAAGGAAAAAATATCAAAAATTGTAAAGCAACAAAAAAAAAATGATAAAATTTTTCTGATAATTTCATCAATACGGTAAAAGGTTATTAAAACAGTTAATTTATTATCTCTAATAATTATCTATACATTTGACATTTTATCGCATTGACCCAGTAAGAACTAAAATAAACAGGAAAGATTTTTTATTTTTATATGTTAATAAACTCAAAAATTATTAAACCGATTACAGTAATTATTTTACAAATAAAAAGTCACATTATCCCAGATTACTATAGGATATATTTGATTACAAAATGCCGGGACAACTCGCTAGTCTATATCTATACTAATATTATAAAGAGAGAAACTTTGTATTTTTCTTTCTATTGAAATAACTCAAGAATTACTTGTCCGATTTCAAAAAATCTTTCACCTTTATAAAGCTACATTATCCCTGAGTAACATAGGCTCTATTATTTAATTCCACACGGACGAAGTCGCGCACAACATCTAGTTTTATATAAAGTCCACTCTATAAGTTTGTTAGTGCAACGTAAAAACCCAGTTGCAAGAGGCCAACCTTCCGAGAGAATACTCATCGTTCCGGTTAGTGACGTAAGATGCACGTAAAGCTCTGAAGACCTGCATTTATTTATTGTTATCTTAAACCCATGTGCATTAGACTTTCTTAACCGACTTCCAAAAAGGAGTTCTGAATTCATCTGTCTGTTTTTTTTTTATTTTTTTGTTCACCGATAAATCGTTACAAAAGTTTTCGGTGAGTCAATATAGTTAGGGGAGTTTTTAGAGTGTGGTTTTGGACTATATTTAACGAAAGTAGTCAACCGACGCGGATATTCTTTTAGGTAAAAAACGGTGAAAATTAGAAGTTATTTTTTTGTTTTACATCTATTGCATAATTAATTAGTAATAAATGCGGGAATAAATACATCTACTTCTATAAGGAAAATATAAAATAACTATTTTTGCAACTCATCTACCCGTAATTCTGATTATGTTAACACGCTTAATGCCACCGACTCAAAGGGTTTATTTTCTTCCGATAATAAATATAATAGTAGTGGCATTGAACGTGTTTGTTTTAAAGAAACTGTCCACCGTTACTAGTAGTAACTGTTAATGAAGACATCGTCATAGATTATCGATTATACAGTCTAAGGGAAAACAATATTTGTCTGCGTATAGAGATTTCTCTGTTATCCGAGTTTCTCGCGTTATCGAAATCGTTCCTCGGGACCATACAGAAACTCTCGTTTGTAGAAGTTACTCAATAATACAGTTCTCGTTTATCCAGGTTCGACTGTATATTATTAAAACAAATAACTTCTCTTCTTCCTCTCTTCCTTAAGAGATTTTGTATGAAATCTACCATTATAACGATGATGTCTTTCTCGGCATACATAACATGTGGAGAAAATATTAGTACCAAGAAAGTCTTTCTCTATCATTTGTTCTTTACTTTACACAACATTCTTAGCTATTACGAAGCTGTTAGCAATAAAAATACTTTTTTTAATATGAACCGTTTTAAAATATTTTGTTATATGAATCAATATTGAAAACCCTTGGAGTTTTCTGCTTCTTCTTACGTCATAGGGAAGAAGATCCACGTCTAGCATTGCAAGGCATTTTATTATCGTGACATGCGTCACAACCATAACGTAACTATATTAGTCACTTGTTACGTTTGCAGTCAGTAAAATATGATAATTTTTACTGACGTAAAAAAGGGGTTTATCGATTCTCTTGTGTTTTTTTCCATCATGCTTGTGTTCAACTTTGACATTTGTTACTGATGTTTTTTAAATAGTTATACATCTCAACGGTTTGTTTATAGTTATCAGTAGTTATTTATAGAATTTGGCTTGATTTAATTTTATTAACAAAAACTATGTCGAAAATAAGTTGGACTTGTTAGTATGTTATACTTTCAGCCGAACTCGATAATCAATCAGAAGACTATTTTAAATGCTTTGTATAAGAACGATTTGATAAACTTATCTAAATAACAACTGTCCATGAATTCGACAGTCGTCATACCAGATTTCTTTTTTACCAATACTTCAATGTGTAGTATACAACAGTAGAGTAATCTAGGCGGCGGTAGATAGATTAACGTTAAGGATAAAAACCTGGTGCGCCGACCTTACAGCGTTGAACGCACCATGTTAGTACTTGAGTTGAGGAGCAAATAATTGAACTAAACGTGTCCGAACATTATGTTTTGGTAGAGTAGATTAGTAAATCTTTTGATCGGAACTAAATTACTATCCTTAAGCGAACAAGTCTGACGGGAGTAGAATAAGGACAGGGAGGTGAGAATGTGTAGTATAGAACTAATTATGAGAAATCATTACCTCTCGTTAATTCAATTTTTTTGCTAATCTTTGCATTATTCTGATGTATAATTAACAAACCCAATTATCCTGTCATCATTTTATAATACCACAGACCCATTTGAAGTTTATAACAAAGAGTAATTGTGGTTTAATCATAATTGGTTGTTCAGTTTTTTATGCGTAAATTGATGATACCACAGCTTTAGCCACAAAAAGTTGAGTCAATTTCGAATCAAACACGTACTTAGTTTTTTTTTGTAATGTTTTATATTAAGCAAAACAATAACTATCATCTCAATTTAAAACTAAAACAATTGGTCGGCCCAATTGGGAAAAATTCTTAACGGGTCAATTGATTGAATGGGTTTGGACGGACGACCCAATAGTAAAAATAATGCACTTTCCGTCGGCCCAACGGTAAAACCAAAATCTTTTAAAAAAATCAAGTATTTGAAACAAATTCTGTAGTCAATTTATTAAAGCTTATATATCATCTTGTTGTACAAGATTCTGATTACAAATTGATTTATTAGGTACTTATATATTATTTATTAAAGAAATAATTATAAATGACAATATTATTTTCTGCTTAATATGATACTCGTAATATTGAGAGTCTCTACAACAACAAAGTTTTACCGCAAACCTATTAATAAATGTAGGTCAAAGAACTGTAGTGTCACATGACATCATTTTTTAGTGCCACTTTGTGCACAACAGTGACAAAAATTTCATTGTAACATGTCAATGACCGATCGTTGATGGACTGCATACTGCGGAAGCATAGATATTCAACTTATATTGCTAGATAGGACATTCATCGACATCACCATTTCACTGTCCGTCTCTACCGAGGGGCGTAGCCTACTCTAAAGCCTTGTACGTACCAGGATAGTATTTTAGTCGAGTAGCAAATAACAAGTATCCGAACAAAGGATTTACTAATCTACTCTACTAAAAGTTACTGTTCGGACACGTTTAGTTACTAAATTACTATCCTAGTTCGTAGGTTTAGGCTTAAACGAGCCCGAACAGTAGTAAATCCTTTGGTGGGATAAATGCTACTTGCTACTCGACGAAAAGCTGATAGTGTCTGATCTATTTATTGTATTTGAATCTCTATGTGTGAAAGACATTAGGTAAACCATGTCTATGATCTTTGAGTGAGGATTCAATTTATTTAGGTATAATGCATACACTATTCTATCAATTATTAATTGTTAGTCCTTCGTAAAGGGGGTGATAAAACAATACAAATATTTTCATAAAATATATCTTTATTCCCTTAAATGTAGAAATTACACAATCAAAACATTTTAAATCGAAAACAAAAGTTTATCATAATTAAAATAATTTTTGGTTTCTTTCCTTAAACAAATAATAGTCATCGGTTGACTTACAAAATTCTTTAACTACTCATTCACGTTTAATACAAAAATATACTTTAACAAATTACAAGTTGGTGGTGATATTAAGACCAAAACAAATACTCGCATAATTTTGCCTCTCAATAATAAAATTTTCATTGTATAAAACTAATCAATTACTGGGCTTTCCCTTTCGAGATCTTCACTTTTAGAGGCAACAGAACTTATTTAATAATAAATGCAATTTAAAATTTTCTTCCATTAGTATTTAAATTCTGTGGATGAATCCATTCTGGCTAATCGGCCAAGTCTGTTGACTTCTTCTTAAATTATCGTACGCACGCCAATTGATGTACCAGAAAGGTCTATTATCTAACGGCATACTGTTAAATCTATTGATCAAATTTCCGTCACCTCTCGCTTCTATCGGTGCATCAACATCTTCCCCGAATCTGTTACCAAGCGCATTTGATTCCACTTCAGGATATCCTATCGGACGAGATCCCGCATAAAATGGCCTTTGAGCTTCAGTCGCTACAAATGCAACAACAAAAAGTAGAACCAACTGTAGAGCGGCCATCTATAATAGAAAAAAATATTATGTTAATAATGGATTTGTTAGACATTTTTAATGATGGTGCAATAGAGGGTCTGAGTCCTGCAGTGGGTCGATATAATGATGATGATGAAAAAAAAGTCTCTAAAAAATAAATAATTGATATGTCATAGAACATAGATGTAAAATAGTCCATGTAAAGAAAGTAAATGTATTAGGGATTAAAGTTCTTAGGAGTCTGAATAAAGATTTGCTGAATCTAATCCAAGACTTATAAGACTCGAGTACCTTGACTTAAACACAATGCTCATGACCTTTAGTATAACAAGACTGGTTTAAATATTTACAACCTCGAACTTGGATAAAATAATTTCAGATTGATGATATTGTCAGTCAATGTTAGTCATGGGTTAAAGAGTAATTATGAATTAGATATGCCTTTAAAGGTCACCAAGGACAAAAAGCGTTATGAATTCAATATTGATAATTTAAAAGAAATACCTTTTTCGATGTGTAAATTAATAAAATAATGTTGTGATTTGCTCTGTACGACAAACGACTGCGCTTTGGAACAGGTTCACTGATTCTGTGTTTATAAACGCGCCGACTTACTATAAATACAAAAACTTCTGCTTTGTGGAGGCGCGGCGTAAATCGCCACAGATATTAAATCTACCAGATAGTACGTTTTTCGTTTTATGTTTACTGCATATGTTTTTTAATTAGCAGTCTTAGAGATAATCTGAAAATTGGTCGAAGTGTTTTTATTTTTAAAGTTTATTCGGTTGCATGTTATAGAGAAATTGATTTTTTTAACATATTTATTTAAAACGACTAATTAAGAAATTAAGTCTTATCTGTAAAAAGTGAGTCTTGGAATCTGACAAAAGAGAGTATATAAATAAATGATTTATAAGCGCTTCGAAATTAATATCATATTAGAATAACTTTTGTAATTATATACGAGTACTTTATTTTTAATATTACTTATCTACTAAAATGGCCTCGCAAAACCATTGATTTTGTTAATTCACTATTTTTCTAATGTAAGGCATGTGCTACTTTAGTCTTGGCAAGTCTATTTCTTCCTAACTCGACGTATTTCCCCGGCGGTAGTAGCTACGTCACGCGGGCAGCCGGCGGTCCTTTCCAACATGTGACGTAACGATATCTACTTTACGTCTCTGATGCACGTATCATCATTGTAAAGTATGTTTACCTTTTTTTTCAATATAATATTTTGATTCACGATTTAAACAGGAACTATTACAGTTCACTTACTAAATACAGTCTTCTTAATTTGCCTCGGAATTTAAGATATTTATAAGTATTAATATCTATTTTGGGAGTCTCAAGATGTATGGTAGGTTGTCCACAATTATTAAATCTACGGCCAAGTATCGCAAGTCCCAAGTTTATAGGTAGGTAACTCGAATTACGAGATTCTTATTTTATTTTAACTTCGATGATCTGAATGTAGAAGATATATCAGCTTAAAAAGAGATGTTTAAAAAGGGGAATTATCCTCTTGCTGTAAAATATTAACATCAAACAATTTAATATTAAATTAATAAAATTGACGATTCATCTTATCTGATAATCAAGTGTCTGTGAAGAGCGTCACTTGAAGCTTAGGGTTCTTGTACTCAGTTAACCTAGATAAGCAATTTCTTTTGTTTTTTCAAAACCTCGTTAAGTGACCTTGAAATTTGATTACTGCTGTCAAATATATCACTCGATTTTGAAACAAACTTCAAAGTTTATAGCATAAAAGTTTTAACCTAGAATATAAAAGAGATTAATACGTTCATTGCTACTATTTTCCTATTCTTTTCACTCCTGAGATACGAGGCGTTATCGACCCCGTACTACTATACACTTTTCTTAGCCGCACTGTAAAGCCTTGTACGTACTAGGATAGTATTTTAGTCAGTAGCAAGTAGCAAGATTCCGAACAAAGGATTTACTAATCTAATCTATTAAAATGTTGCTGTTCGGACACGTTTAGTTACTAAATTATTACCCTAGTGCGTAGGTTTAGACTTAAACGAGTCAGAACAGTAGTAAATACTATGATCGGTTAAATGCTACTTGCTACTCGACTAAAATACTATCCTGGTGCGAACAAGGCTTACGCGAGATTCGTACAAGGTGTTTTAGACCCCGTTTTGCAAAGAGCGTTTTAACTTAGGAAGATGAAGAATACACCACGCATTATAAGATTGATTTTAGAACACAGATTGACTTTTTTAATTGCATAATAAAAAGCATCATTACTCTAAATTACCATTGTATTTATTCTTTTTTTAATACATCTTATTATAATTATCGTCATTGGCATAACCCCAAAAGTACATAATATAAACCCATGTTATCAGATACGTAATTGTGGTAAATAAAATATAATTGGTATAATTGTTATCTGCAAGTCTAGATAATGACCATTTCTTTGAAAATAATGCACTAAGAAATTAAAGGTTAAAGGTTTCGACCCATGATGGGCTCCATTTTCCTTTTCTCCACGGCTAGCGGGTATTTTGCGTGAATACACATATCTTTGAATTTCTTCATCAATACGTGCAGGTTGCATCACGATGTTTTCCTTCACCTAAGAGCGTCGGGTAAATTGTACATATGAAAATCGAAAATCGGAAAACACATTGGTACATTAGGAAATTGTTAGTTATTTTGACGTATTATTTCTAGAAAACATTTTTTTAAATGCTACATATTATTGTAAAGTATTTATGAGTCATTTATCGAATGAGTGCGCACTATTATTTTAATTATGACAAATTATTTACCAGCAATAAAACCAAAACATCCTGTTTTCATATTTAAAATGAACAACATATGGGCTTTTATTTTTAATTATTATGACGTGTTTGTGGTTTTGTGTAAGAAACATCTAGAATTCAAGTGAATTATGAAAATAAGCCTGCATTCATACGGACGTTTTTTCAACGCGCGTTAGAAAAGCGTTGAGATACAACAAATGTATTTCCATGTATCTGTTAAGACGTAGGCGCTTAATAATCGCAGCGTTGCATTTTGCTCGCTGTTGCAACGAAACCATGTTGATTTTACAATGTTCGTAATTATGAGAGCGTTAAAAAACCACCAACGCTGACGTTGAAAAATGTGCGTGTAAATGCTAAGTGTTAACTTAAGCTTGGTTTCTGACACAACAATTAATATAAGCTACAATACGATTAATCGCTCAATAGACGACGGTTAGAATAGTTTTTACTGATTTCATATATTTGATGGACTTATTAAACGCCTTCGTACATGAGAGTTTATCTTAACAAATATGGTAATCTGTATGTTGATAGAATAACAATTAAGCAAGGAATATATTTTAAAACTAGCTGCTGTGCGCGATTTCGTCCGCATGGAATTAAATAATATAGTTTATATTAATCAGGGATAATGTAGCTTTCTAATGGTGAAAGAATTTTTGAAATCGCCCCAGTAGTTTTTGAGTTATTTCAATACATACAAAAATTCAAAAATACTAAGTTTCTCTCTTTATAATATTAGTATAGACGAACCTGTCTTTTAATCATCACTGCCTTTACATAATATTTTTATAGTCGTCTATTTTCCTCAAAGCGGCAAGGTGTTGCCTCAAGATTGATCGGATATTACTTGTTGGCTTGTGGCTACTTCATTCTGATGCAGCAAGTAACCGCAAATTCAGGGACTAACATAGAATACGTAAATAGTCCTAGAAATAATCTGAATGCAGATATACTTAGATATTAGTATAGATAATATAATTTAGTTAGGACAACGTTTATAAGCGTTAAAGTTGAAAAGGAGAAAAAAAGTAAACTGTTTTAATGTCAAAATATTTTTTATTCCGCATACTATAGAAAACAGTGGTGGAGCCCGCTTTAACATCATCGCACGAATTGGCCGTCTCGCTCGGTGAAATACCACGATCACAGAAAAGACAGGCGTCAAATAGAAGCTATTCCGTGTTTCGTCTGATGAGTGTGGTGTCGGAGGCCTAATTTTAATCCACTTTCCCATTTCCTATAAGGAAATGATGGGAAGAGGAAGTGGATTTTCCGGGGGAGGGGACGCATAGAAAGAGGAATTATCCTCTTGCTGTGCGTGTTCTCCTCCGAAGACTAAGGGTAGGCAACGCATCTGCAATGGCAGATGTCTATGGGCAGCAGTCTATTCGCCATTTCAGCGAGTCCAAGGGACCGCTTGCTCGTTTTCTACTTTCTTATATTAAAAAAAAGTATTAATATTGGCTGATGATGATGACATTAAACACGTTTTTTAAATTTTCTAATATCATTTTTTCCACACTTCGAGGAATCGATTTTAAAATATTCAATTTCAACCTTATAAAAATATATAATTAAAGTTCTGAAGTGCAATCAAAGTTTTGCGGCACGTCAATAACCAGGAGTTTTTATTAAAAAGAAATTGGATTAATTCCTTATCAGTTTTGCATCTTTAAATTGAAATTGATTTAATAAAATTAGTTATGCAATGAATTTTCATAGCACAGAACCGTTCTCCTTATCCTTATCCTTACATAGTATAAAACAATAACGCTTTTTTTATGTTTGCCCCCTATATGCTTAAATCTTTAAAAATACGCAACGGATTTTGATGCGGTTTTATTTAATAGGTAGTGTGATTCATAAGGAAGGTTTTCATGTATAATACATTCACAATATAGCAGAGTAACACAGATAATTTAGAGGTTTTTAATATGATGTCGTAAATTAACACATTTTTAGCGCTTACATTGCAAACGCTGCAGTATTTAGTATCAGCATTATACCGATTTGCACCCGCTAGTAGATATATAAATCAAACGAAAAAAGTGTTCCGCAACACGCACACGAATTTTAACACATCAATACATCGACAAGCGGTTGGAAAAAGATAGCATAGTTAAAAATTAAGCATAAAAAGAAGACAGGTAGTTTATTCGAAATTTAAATAATTTATCAGCCTAAACACATACTATCACAGGACATGATATTTCGATTTATTTTGAGCTAGTACAAAACACGACGTTATAACATATCTTTAGTTTTAATTTATCAATGTATCTATAGAATAAATACGCAAATCAATTTATTATAATTACAATATATTAGGTTGTTCGGAAAGTCATTTCGTTTTTTCCCGATAGAGGATTTAATTGAATTTTTTGCACCCAAATTCTCACTTAAGCCGTTTAATTATTATATGCTTTGAAAGCTCATATAACAAGGCTAGTTTGTGAAAAGTTTCAAATAATTCTACGTTATAGTTTTTGGTTGGTGCCCTTTTAAATATGGAGAGCGAAAAGCAACAATTTCGACTGATTTTATGTTTTGCTACAGAAAGGATAAAAATGCTGGTGAAGTCAGAAAGAAATAGACCGATGTGAATGGAGAAGGTGTGTTGACAGTACGCCAGTGCCAGAACTGGTTCGCTAAATTTCCATCCGGCAATTTTTATGTCGAAGATGGATCAAGTTTTGAAGGCTGGTTGAAGCTGATAAATACAAAATAAAGTTTTGTCACTCGCCAATAGCTTCTACAGCTTGAATGGGATACAATGACATACCCAGACCTAGCACTATTGTCTCTATAGGCAGAATTGTCTATAATTTCCATCAAAAAAACGAAATGACTTTCCGAACAACCCAATAATTATGATATAGACTACAATAATAGTCAAGTGAATTAATCTTTATACAGCCCTTTAACCTTGGTTGCTTTGAAAATCGTAAACACCAATTTCTATATAGATTCAAAAGGGACTATAAATTTTATTATCTGTCTGTCTGTCGAGTTTATCTAATGAATCAATCGGATATTACCAATTTTATGAATACGTAACATAAATTTTAGATAGAAATGGTCTTCTGTTATTAATCTTATTTTACGACTGTACTGTAAGTTAATGTAAATTCAAAATATGAAGCCCGGTACAGTTTTAAATGCACAATTTAACTGCGCAGTTATAACTGACGTGTGTAAAAACTGAGAACTGTATAGTTTGACTGAGCAGTTCAAATTGACGTGTGAATCTGAACCTTTGTAGCCGGCTTAAATGTAATTAAATACCCACGTTTGATGTGGTAAGTCGTAAACATTAATTATATTGAGAACTAGCTGTTGCTTGCGGCTTCGTCTGCGTAGAACTAAAAACATAGTGAGTAGCCTGTGTTCTTCAAGACAGTGTTTTAAAACATGACTGTTTTTTCAAGCTCAATTTTCGTAAGTTTTTTTTATCCATGACGTATTTAAAGTGTTCCTTGGGTTGCTTTGGTTTTACCCTCACATACTCGTACTTTTGACGTATACATTATCCGTACATAGTATTAAAACAATAACGCTTTTTTATGTTTCTCCGTATATATGAAAAAAAATAAAAAAAATATATATGCTTGAATCTTTAAAACTACGCAACGGATTTTGATGCGTTTTTTTTAATAGATAGAGTGATTCATAGGGATAGTTTTCATGTATAATACAATATAGTAGAGTAACACTGATAATTTAGAGGTTTTTAATATGATGTCGTAAATTAACACATTTTTAGCGCTTACATTGCAAACGCTGCAGTATTTAGTATCACTATTATACCGATTTGCACCCGCGCGAAGCTGGGGCGGGTCGCTAGTTTTTAAATAAAACAAACATAAATGTTGCCAACATCTATTTATTTAAAACATATCTTTGAGAGACATAATAAAACTTAATAATTACTAACATTTATAATTTTATATGAATTTATATTAAAAGAACTAAACACATTTAATATAATAAAATACATTTATCTTAACTTAAATAAAAATCTTTTAATATTTACAAAATAATATCTTAATTACAATAATATTTATTTTTTTTACAAGAAAGAAATATTAGGACCCATGAAAATTACTGACTATTCCTGATCAGTTCGTCAGGAGTTCTTGCAGTATTTTTTTTTATTATAAATAGTATTTTCCTTGCGTATTGATCGTATCGTAAAGACGAAAATATTTTACATTAAATATACAAGAACTTTAAACTTTCGTGATTTTTACTAACATATTGTTTGTAAGAAACGGGATTCTTACTATGATTTAGTTGATTTACCTCCTGATATTTCGTTGACAACGACTGACGTGTCAGCCTGTGACCATGGCGCATGCAACTGTGCCGAAATGTCGGGAGGTAAATCAGCTAAATCAAGTTAAAAGTTTTTATTATGATAACAAATTAAAAGCTGTCTTCAAAACACTTTTGTAGAGCTGCCTTTCCTTTCTTCTAAAAAAGTGCTGTGCTCTAAAAAAAACCTTCCTTCAATGCTAGTCAGCAGACTAGCATTGAAGGAAGGTTTTTTTTAAATATACATCCAAAATCTTTATTTTTTTATTACATAATCCTTCTTAGACAATTTCATAAGGATCAATTACTTGTAAACACTTTTTACGTAAAGTATACTTGATTTGTTTTACGAATAAGTTTTACTTACACCAACTATGAGAAAGATACTTAGAAGTACTACTAAGCAATCAAAGGTACCGATGTAATTTTAGCTCTCCCATCAACCTTTGGAAATAAGGAAGGTAACTTTATCAGCAGGACTAGATAATTAATATTTTACATAGATATATTTTACACGAAAAATCTATTTTGGTCGGAAAATTTTCTTATTTTTATTGTATTTACATTGACTGCCACACTCAGAGTAACTAGAGCCTAGTAAGAAAAATAGCGAGAAAGTATTAAGCCGAGCGCCCACCACAAAAGAGTAAAGATCGGGAAATGGTAAGCTGAGCGGCCACAAATGTGCTTGCGTCCCCACCAACAAAGGGCTGAGCTAAACGAGCCCAACGGCATAACGCAGCTGTCTCATTTGACAGCTCTGACACAGCACAGCTCTCTAGAACATTTCGGCCCTTTTTTGATACATCTCATTTCTCTTTGTTGGTTCGTACGAAAGTGGAAAATGGGACCGCCCAGCTCCGCTCAGCTTTTTACTCTTTTGCGGTGGGCGCTCACCTTTAGAATCGATTTTGACAAAATTTAGATATACATTTGGGTGTCTATCAGGTATAAGTCTCTTACCAATATTGTTGATGATTTTACGAAGATTTTCGTCTCAATTTTTTATGATAAATACTCCAGTCACTAAACGAACCCTTCAGTGTAAAAACAAAATATAAGTACATGGGACTTCTTAAGTGACATAGACTGTAAGTACAATGATAACATATTTAAATAATTAACTTACAAAATAATCTTTAAAAAATAATGTCTTTATATTGAGTTAATCAATTATACGTACATTTTATCTGTTAATACATTTTTCGTTAAGGTCACAATTAAGAAAGTCATTAGAGTCCCTAATAGTCATAATAGTGACCCCATCAGTACTATTCCTTGTTATAATATTGTTTTTCTTCTTCGTGCTGCCATAGTCGTAGTTTGATATGACGACGCTCTCCGTTGGATTTCTGCAAGAGAAATAGTCTTACGATATTGCTATTTCATTACTCTAGGCGCCCAACACGCAAAAGTAGGACTAGACAAATGTTTTAGGTCTTAAATGTGACAACGGGGGCCTTAGATTAATTTAGAATAACTGGTGGTTGGTCCGGTTAGTCCATACTACAAAAAGTCCTACAGTACGTACTTAATGTCCAACCAACCTAAAGCCTTGGACGCACCAGGATAGTAATCAAGTAGCAAGTAATTTAGTGACTAAACGTGTGCGAACAGCGATATTTTAGTAGAGTAGAATATTAAATTCTTTTTTTGAAAGCTACTTGCTACTCGACTAAAATAATATACTGGTGCGAACAGGGCATAAAGTTTGGCCGAAATAGAGCCTACTTAAACTTAATCACGATTAATGATAAAAATATAAACATTTCGTCACCTTTTCTTACCTATTGCATCTATGTCGGTGCGTACTTCTAAACGATGTCTCACATATCGCGGTTCTCGACAATCTGGAACTGCAAGAAGGATGCAAACTGCTTCGTCGACAGCATAAGTAGCGATTAAAATGTTGTCTGAACACGCCGCTAACGCAGTACAGCGCCACTGGATTAACGCACGAGTTCAGGAAACTGTGATCAAAATAGTGCAGGAATTTATAATTAATTGGGTTCATCATTATGTTTTACCGTATAGTAATATAAATAACTAATTAGTTATATTAAATAGGTATAAATACTAGCTGTTGCTCGCAAATTCGTCCACGCAGAATTAAAAAATATAACCTATTTTATTCGGGACAATGTAGCTTTCTAACGGTGAAAGATTTTTTAAAGCGGCCCAGTAGTTCTTGAGTTATTTCAATACATACAAAAATACAAATCTTTCCTCTTTATAATATTAGTACTAGCGACCCGCCCCGGCTTCGCACGGGTTCAATTATTGTTAGTATAGCTGTTATATACAATGTTCATAGTTTTTCTGTAGTGTATTTAGTATCAGTTTTGCACCCNGGACAAACATTGTGACACGAGATTTATATATGTTAAGAATAGATTTAGTTCAATAGCTATTATTCAAGAAAACATCATGGAAAAAGCTAAAAAATATAGTGAAAACCGGCTTTAACGACATTAAAGATATCGGTAATATTCGGTCGTACAAAGCGATGATTTCGTATCAGTGTCTTATGTAGTTTAAATTGTAATTTCCATATCAATTTTATAACATTTACCTCAAACAAAATCCAATTATTCTCAAGGCGTGCGTCCAATCGTTGTAGTCGAATTGTGCGGTCGGTGATAAATGGAACCACATCTCAAACGCGTGATACGGCAGAAAGCACACGAAAAACACTGAAAACAAATGTTCTTGTTATAATAAACTCATTAAGAATGAAGAAATAGTTTTAGTATGTAGTTTTTCATGATTATTAGCCTATCGTCGTCCACTGCAGAACGTAGGCTTCCCCCATCGATTACCACAATGCCTGGTCCTGCCCGCATCCAGTGTAGTGTGTGTGTAGTTTATCATTGCTGAAATATTCTACCAAAAAGGCTATAGTCGCTCTCTCTCTCACTTTGTGTCTCCCTTGCTCGGTGTCTTTTTGAAAAAAAAACCCTTATTATGGTAATGCAAGACCGAGGAAAGGATTAATTGATTAAAAACTTACGACCGCGTAAAGCGCCCGGTT
>QDHC01007271.1:0-25405 GCA_013186455.1 Papilio dardanus tibullus
GGTCGCTTCGCTTTCAGCGAGTCCGGGTGGCCGCTTGCACGTTTGCCACTTTGTCATATAAAAAAATAAAACTTGTAACGATGACGTTGCCTTATCGTCATAGTTTAAAGCACTGGTCACCCTAATTTAAGTGTATACAGTCCATCCTGGATAAGCAGAGTCCAAGGGACCGCGATATTTGTCTCATTTATAGAAGTTTTTCTCTAATTTGAGTTTCTCGGAGGTACCTCGTCAAGACCATAGAATGACTCTCGCTTGTCGAGATTTCTCGCTTATGCAGGTTTGACTGTATTTTAAAAATGTATGTATATTGTGTTCTATTTTCTATTTATATTAAGCCTACATACACACGAACGCTCTTATCTTTGGCATTGGCGTTTTTTTAACGCCTTCGCTCGATCTACGATCGCTGTAAAGTTACTCTTGTTTCGGTCAGCAAGTGCCACAGAGCAGGAGAGTCAGGAAATGCATTTGTTCTATATCAATGCTTGTTAACCGCGCGATGAAACAGCTCTTGTGAATTGGGATAACTGTAAGCTTCTAAAACGAAAATATGCTGTTACGAATACTCGAAAATCAGCCAGCCAGCTGAAAATCAGCGCAGGGACGGCTTAGTCCGTCCCTGCTTTTGCTGAGCTGGCGCCTATTGCCTTTTTAATAAACCTACTGTAATTTTTATTGTAAATTTGTCTCCGGCAATAAATATATTTCATTTCATTTCATTTCATTTCAAAATATTCCTAATAGCCCCTCAGTACTATAAAAGTCAAAATCTTTGTGAACTTATAATAAGTTTTCGTTTAAATGAAAAGTGTAATAATTGTATGCACATAAGGAACGGCATTATAAAGTTGTTAATGTAATATTACTTAAGAAATTGCACTTTCCGCGTAATAAGCACTCTTGTTTGCGTTGGTAGTTCAAACAAGCTAGTTCGCGCCCTCTACATTCATTCCAAAACTTACGTAAAGTTTTACACAACTAAATTATTAAAATTGTTTCATACTTAACCTACATTTATACTAACGCTTTTTTAACGCCTTAGCTCTTTACGATCGCTGTAAAATGACTCTTGTTTCGTTCGACAAGCGTTCAAAATCCAACGCTGCGCGATAAAAAATTGTCGCGGTTTAAAAAATAAATGATATCTCTTCAATCACTCTATCTATTAAAAAAAACGCATCAAAATCCGTTGCGTAGCTTTAAAGATTTAAGCATACATAGGGATATAGGGACAGAGAAAGCGACTTTGTTTTATACTATGTAATGATATACACTCTAATAATGTTAACTTTCTTAAGAGAAAACTTTACAAAAACTAAATCTTCATTAAGGTTTTAAGTTTATAAAATCCTTACAACTTTAAATAAATTATTTTTTCCTCTAAATATACATTTGTAAATCTTTTTGTTTAACATTTTCTTTAGTAGTTTTTTTATTATTTCCTCAAAGGCTTTATACAGAAGCTTTTAAATTCTATTTGTAAAGTTTAGCTATGATGTATGCTAAATATTTTTTATTTACTAAGTAAGCTTTTTATTAAAATAAATTAATATAAAGTGAATTAAAGTCCTTTAATATAATTTAAAAGCGTCTAGCGTTTGATACAATAATACTGCATTATCCTTACATAGTATAAACAATAACGCTTTTTTATATTTGACGCTATATATGCTTGAATCTTTAAAACTACGCAACGGATTTTGATGCGGTTTTAATAGATAGAGTGATTTTTAAGGAAGGTTTTCATGTATAATACATTCACAATATAGNTAAAATAACACATTTTTAGCGCTTACATTGCAAACGCTACAGTATTTAGTATCAGCATTATACTGATTTGCACCCGTGCGAAGCCGGGGCGGGTCGCTAGTTATAAATAGAAAATTTTCTATTTTTGTATGTATTGAAATAACTCAAAAACTACTGGGTTGATTTCAAAAATTATTTTAAATTCGAAAGCTACACTATCACTGAATAACATAGGCTGCACTTTTAATAGGGCACCGAAGAATTGGCAAGCAATAGCTACTTTTTATTAAAAATAAAATCCTCTCCTAGTAAATACTACTACTGTAAATTCGCTTCCATTTATCAGCTTTATAATACATAACTATAAAATAAATTAACTCATACGGTAAAAAGACTAAGTAAGTAAGTGCATATAATTTTCACTTACATTTTATCTTCATAAATGAATAAAGGGGAATCTGTATAACAAATGACCGGATGAAGTTCGTTCCGCTAACGAGAAAATAACTAATGGAACTAAAAACTTTACTTGCAATCGTCAAGACTTTATTTGGTGACTGAAGCGAACTTAAGTCAATTTAAAACGAGATTTATTATAAAGCTAGCTGTTATTTGCAACTTCGTCAGCGCGGAATTAAAAAATATAACCTATCTTACTCGGGGATAATGTAGCTTTCTATTGGTGTAGGAATTTTTGATATCGGACCAATAGTTCTTGAGTTATTTCAATACATACTAAAATACAAAGTATTCCTCTTATAATATTAGTATAGACTAGCTATCACAAGCGACTCCGTCAGCGTTAATAAAAAAGAAACATAAGATAAATTATAACAATGCGAAGATATATTACTGATGTTGTAAATGCGAAAGTTAGGATGTTTGTTTGAAGGTAACTCCAGAACAGCTGATCGGATCTCGATGTTTTGCATAGATGTAGAACATAATGTGAAAGAACACACAGGCTATTACACAAACTATGTTTTTTTTAATAATTCGCGGACGGAGTCAAGTGCAACAGCTAGTTCGTTACTTATGTATATCGAACCATGATGGGCTCCATTTCCCAAAACTACACGACTAGTATTTTGCGTGACATCTCACATATCTTTGAATTACTTCGCCGATAAGTGCAGACATCACGATGTTTTCCCACTGTATTATTTTATCATTCTGACTAACTCATACTTGCAACGTTATTTATATTACGTATACAACTGTGAGGATTAGGCCGTAAACGTCTTTGGCTTGGATCCAAATTGTAAACGGACCGCAAAACATAACTAAATTAAGATTAACTATACTAAAATAGTTTATTTTATAATTACATAGTTGCTAGATTTATTTTATCTGAAATAATCATCATCACCAGCTCACTGTAAGATCCTGAAGGAGGCGGAGCCTACTAAGATGACTAAGCCATAGACAACAACGCTAGCCCATTGCGGGTCGACTTCACACATATCTTTCTATTTCTTCGCCAATATGTGCAGACATCACGATGTTTTTCTTCGCCGTAAGAGAAGAAACTAACTATTAATATTATAAATGCAAAAGTTACGAAGGTTCTTTACAACAATATACGAGTCTGTGAAATATTTTTGTATAGAAAAGCTGTACAATTGTAAAATCTTTACACGTACAAAAGTAGAAAAAGGAACACGACATAATTGTACCTGACATTACCAACTCACTTGAGACGTTTAGAAAACCTCGACACAACTTCAGACTGTACATTGCCGAGAAATATATTGTTCTTGTTCTAGATTATTTATATTTAATTTATAAATATTACTTTTTACAACTAATACATTTTTTTTACATTGATATACCTTCAAAAAAATGGACTAACAGCCGAATTCTTATCGAAGTAAACGCCACTTAAAAATAAACGTCAGTAAGGAATTTGGATTGTTAGCATTGTCATGGACGTTTTCAGAATTTGGCCTTAAAGCCGACCACAGACGCTCAGTTTTAACTGTTCATTTCGCTTGCGCAGTTAAAAGTGAAGTGTGTAGGCAAAACTGAGAAGTGTACAGTTCAATTGACGTGTGTCAGTTTTAATTGCACAGTTAAAAACCTGAACATTTGTAGCTAGCTTAAAGAACCAATCGACAAAGAAGAAGTTGACATTGACAAATGTAAAAAAATAGAATCTTGTTTTTTACCTGAGAAAAACGAAATTATATCAAGAAAGCAATTTTGAGTGTTGTAAATGAAGTAATGTATATGTCTTATATATTACAATATCAAGTACGGCGGCTCGTTGGCCTATATTCTTGGAGAGGTGACCGCTCAGGTCAATTGCGACTGCAAAGTGCGCAAACCGGGTTACAGTATGCACAATTTTTTACTATAATTCAATGATACTGTTAAAATGATGACATTAAACAAGAAAGTAATGAAATGTGGATGGATACAAAGGTAGAGGAACTATGGGTAGATAGTATGCAAGAGGATCTTCGTAAGAAAGTGGTGAATTTTGATATTCGAGCTGATGGAGAAGTATGGAACAGTATATATTGTGCTGACCCTTTATAGGGACAAAGGCAGGTTGATAATGTACTCACCGTAGTAGTCAAAATCGCAGAAAATCAAAGAATACTTAAATACTTTGGAGAAGAAGACCTCATCTAATCTCAAGGATACTAATAAAAAAAATCTCAAGGTTCTAAGATTGTTAACATTGTTAATTGCAGAAAAACATAAAAATGAAACAAATTTCTTCCGCGTAATATCACAAAAAAAGGACAACGTGATTTTGATACAAATTCAACGTAAAAACATCCAAAGTAATTACAAAAAAAGAATAAACATATTTGATCACAAGCTTCTACAATAAATCGTAATAAAACCATTTCAAAAAGGAATACTAGACTTCTTAGTGTTCTACAGTCTCTAGTGTGACCTAGATTCTGAACAGGGAAGACTTGAGGATTGTCGGATGTCGGGTCAAGATGTTATTGCTTTAAAGCCGCAAGGTTTTAGTAATTTTGGCACACACTTGGTATAAAATTCTTTAGACACCTTTAGAATTGCTGTAGTGTTTTACTTTTGTATACAAGGGCAAGTTATTTTTAAAGAAAGCAATGGTTAAAAACTTAAAACATTTTTAAACTTTGAATTTTTTATAAATATTTTTATGGAGGACAGGGGATGAGATATCGAACGTCATAGTCAGTTTCATACTTTTTTGAAATTCGCTATGGAATCATTTTGTAGCGCATGTACTTTGGGTTACCTCCCAGGATATGATAAACCAGAAAGTAATTAGGTTGAATGTAGACGGAAACAAAGGTAAAGGAAGGCCAAAGTAACTAATGGATTGTATGACAAAGGATATGCTTTTTAAGGGGGTTAATAGAGATGATGACGCCTGATAGAGATGTATGGAGGAGTACATACCGTACCGACCCTCCATAGGAACAAGGGCAGGTTGTTGATGAAGATTTGAATACCTTACTAAATAAACGTAACTGGGGGGTTCCATTGCGAACAATTCATACATTTTTGTCGATTCCATCAGTGATATCGCCAATGAAGGATATTTTGGGTAATCCCCTGGACTTTTTTTTATAGGAGAAAGGAACAAACGAGCAGCGGATCAACTAAATTAGGTCCGACGCCAATTGACATCTGCTGTGCCAGAGGAACCACAGATGTGTTGCCTTAGGAGGAGTACAATCTTTTCTTGAAGGCCCCTAAGTCTTAACGTTATATTGACTTGATCTACATTTAATTTATTAAGATTTGGGTTTAGTTAAGGGAGTAGGTAAGTAGAACAAGGGTGTAAAGGGTTTATATAGAACAAGGGTCATACATGATTCAGTTATTAGATAAATGAATAATTTAAGTTACCTTTCTGAAATTTAAATTAATACGTATTAGGACTGAGGTTACCTTCGGGATTCTTGAGCTTTCAAGTGTTAACTTGTCTGTTTATAATATCAATGAATAGACTTATTAATGAACTAATGAACTAGCTGTGATTTGACACTTCGTCCGCGTGCACTTATAAAATATAGCCTATGTTACTTGGAGATATTGTAGCTTTCTAATGGTGAAAAAAATATTGAAATCGCCACAGTAGTTTTTGAGTTATTTCAATCCATACAAAAAAATATATTTCCTCTTTATAATGTTACAATAGTTTATATTGACAATGAATGTAATAAACATCCCAATCAGCACGCAAATCTAATCTTTAGTGATACTTCCGTGCCTACCGAGGGGCCTGAATCTGTTCTATGTTAGGGGTAACTAGGCTTTAACCAATCACACTAATCAAGAGCGGGTTGGTCGACTTCACATATATTTGACTTGATAAACATTTAAAAGCGTCGCCGTGTGAGATACATGGAAATGCATTTGTTTTATCGCGCGTTGAGAAAGCGCTTGTGTGAACGAAGGTTTAGAAACTCAGTATGTAGCTTATGTGTTATTCCACATTATATTCTATATCTGTCTTATCGAGATTAGTTCAGCCGTTCTTGTGTTACATTCTAATAAAGAACCTTGGGACCATTCACCTATGAGATCTAATCAAAGTTACTAAAGTTAGTAATGTCACAGTTAATAATAGAATAACATTGATAGAATAAATTCATTATAAAAGCTTTTCTGATTAATATCAATTGTTTGAAAAGGTCGGTAACGTTTTCATTATCTCGCCGAGCGTGCGGCCACTGATTGTATCTTGTGATGCGTAAAATAGAATGGCTATCAAGAAATAAGCTACGTTTCCACTAATTGCATTCTAAGAAAATTATATTTAGCTCAGTGAAATAAAATTAAATATTATAACTTTAATGTTTCGTGATTTTTACTAACATACAAGCTGTTTTGTTGTTGTGCGCGACTTCGTTCGCGTGGTATAAAATAATATAGCCTATGTTACTCGGGGATAGATTTTTCGAAATTTTCCCAGTTGTTCTTGAGTTATTTCAATACATACAAAAATACAAAGTTTCTCTCTTTATGATATTAGTATAGATTGTTCGTAAAAAACCGGATTCTTACCACCATTTAGCTGTTTGAGCTCCGAAAATTAATAATTACCAGTGGGGCTACCCAAAGTATCTTTCAAGATATCGCTGATGAAATCAACAAAAATATATGAAACTGACAATGACATTCGATAAATGTGCTTGCGACGTGTGTGATATCAAACTTCATTGGCAACATACATTTTTGATGTACGCTATCGAATGGCTTTGTAGCGCATGTACTGGTGTAGATAATTCGTGCGTCTAACCGCAGAAAATACACAAAGAAATTGAACCATCATACTGGCAATTGACGTGATGATTTCTAATAATTTGTTCCTGCTATCTTACTAAGGTTTTAAATGAGACAGCTAATATGGAT
This sequence comes from Papilio dardanus tibullus, assembly GCA_013186455.1. Taxonomy (NCBI): domain Eukaryota; kingdom Metazoa; phylum Arthropoda; class Insecta; order Lepidoptera; family Papilionidae; genus Papilio; species Papilio dardanus. Next base: position 7,120 of record QDHC01007271.1, read on the forward strand.
GAAGGAATGTTTGTTTGAAGGTTTTTTTTCAGAACGAATAAACGTATCAAGATGATATTTTACAAAGATGTAGAATCTAGTCTGGAAGATAGAAGCTTTGTATTTTTTTTGATTCAACGCAGACGGAGTCCCGGGAGCCAGCTTGGCAACGGAGTAAAACAGTAGAACGTAGTCCAATCACGCATGACCCTAATCACCGTACATCCTCACTCTAATGATAAACATTATTATCATTAGAAATAGTTTTTCTTAGGTTTTTATTTCTTTTCTGAGTTTTTACGCTTTCAGGTGATTTAGCAATGTTTTGTATGTATTTTAAAATAAATTAGACAATTCTACAAATTGGTTTAGTGTTGTAACTTAAGCCCGTGACTTAGAAGTGTAGAGAGATCTAGTGATTCACATGGGTTTACTACGCGAATACGATGCATAAGTGTTTCGTTTTCTCTTTACTTTTTTAGTGTGCTCAAGGAGTTAAAGGAATTTTATTAAGCATTTTGAGGAATAATTGGTTTGTTTGAATTGGGTTACAAATACTTCTTTAACATTTTTTAATTCAATTTTGAGATAATAATTAATCGAATAAATATAGAATTTCATTCAAGCGTTTCGTAAAATAATCATATAGTCGACAGAATCAAAAAAATCACAACAAAACTTCCCAGTTCGTTTAAAAATAAAATCCAACTATGGGATGGAATTTTTCCTAAAAAAAATATAAATCGGACTTTTTGGGATGGTTGTATAAATTCAATATTTCTCGTTGCTAGAAAACATTTGGTGATTACACATACCCTATCACGAAAATTCGGGAAGAAATTTGCATAACAACCGTAACGTACACTAAGACTGCATTCACACGTACGGTATTTAAGCGTCGTCGTTGGCGCTTTCTAATGCCCTCGCTTATGCCATCGCTCCAAAATTACTCTTGTTTCGTTCATGGAAATGCATTTGTTCTATCTCAACGCTTTTTTACCGCGCGTTAAAAAACCGTGTGAATGCAGGCAAACAATGTACTGTATTGTAGTTCGAACCATGATGGGCTCTATTTTCAAATCTATTTTCTATAATATCTATTTTCAAAAATCGAAAAAAATATATATCATACACATTTTATCGATAACGTTACGAATAATTTCTCGCTAATTTTCGTGATAGGATCTCACTACGTTTTACCGAGAGCTCTCGGTCTGAGGCGTAACTAAAATATAATTAAACGCTTGTCCAATGTACCTTCGGAGCCTTGTAAATTTAATTTCACCCATTTATAATTTAATGCTATAACTAGCAAGAAATTCTATTATAACTATAAATTCTAGTTTAAATTCTTAGTAATATTCAAATATAATCAAACCTGTATAAGTGAGAAACCTTTATAAGCGAGACAAATATCACGGTCCCTTAAACTCTCCATCCAGCTTCGAGTGTACAAAGTATTTACATAGTTTCATATCCAATGATATATTCCGTACCATGACCTATCACTTGGAATAACTTTAAAGCGTTTCAATCATCAAAACATCAACAATAAATTGCCCTTGATCCCACGTAGTCGGCGCAGTTTGTACTCGTCTACACAACTCTATCAGACATATTAATCAACTTCACTCTATCATAATATGTATTTGTAATTTTTAGCGAAGCGACCGCTGCTCATAGACTTCTGCAATTGCAAATGTGTTGCCTACCCTTAATCTTCGGAGGAGAAGACGCACAGCAAGAGGACAATTCCTCTTCCTATGCGCCCCCTTCCTGGAAAGTCCACTTCCCCTTCCCATCATTTTTTTATAGGAAAAGGATAGGAAGGGAAAGTGGATTTAAATGAGGCCTCCGGCACCACACTCATCAGACGAAACACGGATTTGCTTCCATTCCAGGCTGTCTTCTGTGTGGTCGTAAACATGCCCGAGCCAGGTGACGAACGGAGTACTGTCAAAATACATTTTGTATAGACATACTTTTGGCGCTTGCCCACACGGACAAGGACTTTGAAACACATAATTATACCAATTATTGTTATATGTGTAACTAAGCAACTTTATAATACAGCATTAGAATAAATACGTTCACATTAAAAATAAATCTGGCCGAAAATGCCGTATAAAAGAATAAAAAAAACATTTGATAAGGGTCTTATACAAAGCTTGGGCGAGATGAGTCAGCATTTGCTGACGCGAGATTACGCTGCGCTTGTATGTACTGCTTTTGAAACATGCCCTTTTCCTACATGTAAGGAAAACCCGCTGAAAGTTAAGTGACCCTCCCTCTATAAATTAATTCAATCAAGAATGAACTGACAATATTAATGAAATAGTCAAAGATATTCTTATCCTTATCCTTATCGTTACATAGTATAAAACAATAACGCTTTTTTATGTTTGTCCCTATATATGCTTGAATCTTTAAAACTACGTAACGGTTTTTTTAATAGATAGAATGATTCCTAAGGAAGGTTTCTATGTACAATACATTTACAATATAGTAGAGTGACACTGATGACTTTGAGGTTTTAATATGATGTCGTAAATTAACACATTTTTAGCGCTTACATTGCAAACGCTGCAGTATTTAGTATCAGCATTATACCAATTTGCACCCGTGCGAAGCCGGGGCGGGTCGCTAGTATTCGAAGCCTAAATATCATGAGCTGAGTTGTTAACGCTTTAACAACTAAATTGAGACGGAAGATGACAAAGTTCATGTCCCTCTTTCACGAAGTCTTCGAGTCCGAGCAAGTTACTTTTGTTAAATCCTACGTTGAAACCTTGATCTCCTCTATACTTTTGTACTTTAGGAAAAGTTTAAGAATTGTCAGTAGGTGTCTTAAGCTTACATTTACACGGACGATTTTTTAACGTCGACGTTGGCACTTTTATACAATCTCATTACGAACATTGTTAAATCAACCTTTGTGCAGGGATCAAAATGCAACGCTGCGAGATTGTAATTTAAAAGCACTTCCAAGATAGATGGAAATTAATTTGTTACCTATTGAAGCTTTTTTAGCGCGCGTTAAAAAAGCGCTTGTGTGAATGATAAAATAAAGGAATTAAAAGGATTGTTTTGATTTTTATTATCATTGTATAGGAAACTACTTAAACGATTTGATTTATTTGCATTGTTATAATGATTATTTTTTTTATATCACGCTGACAAAATCGCGGGAAACAGCTAGTAAAAAACAGGTTAAAGGTTTCAACCCATGATGGACTCCATTTACCGCAACTCCACGACTAACGCGTATTTTGCGTGAACACACATATCTTTGAATGGCTTCGCCGATACTTGTATGTGCAGCTTGCATCACGATGTTTTCCTTCACATAAGAGCGTCGGGTAAATATGTACATATGAAAATCGAAATACGAAAAACACATTGGTACATGGCGGGATTCGAACTTAGGACCTGCAGTTTACAAGTCAATAGCTAAACCCCTGAGCCACCGACGCTCTTAGTAACAGCTAGTAACTATAGCTGCTCAAGTTGTCACATGGAATCTTCATTAAGTGGCTGTTTAAGTAAACATTAAATTACTTTGAGTGCAACAGTTAGAATTAACATATCTATTTATTTCTTTATTCCATGTCTATCTATTCTTATTTATTTAAATTGCTTTCTTTTTGGTTAAGAACTAATTTGAAATGACAAGAATCTAAATCTGCAGACGTCTAATTTCGTACTATCGTTTGCAAAGATTCTACGAAGTAAGGGATATGTCAGTAACATATGTGGACATAAATATTCGAACACAGATCTACAATTACTATGGAGTTGATTTGCATATTAATAGCAAGATAACTTAATTATTATGAAAGCGTTAGGTTAAATATATAAAGTAATAATAATAATATTCGACAGATAGAAAAATAGTATGGTAGATGATAAGGAAAAGTTTGCAAAACTAAAATTGTTATCATTCAAAGTAGCACTAAAATGTAGATATAATCTTCAGTGACGTTATCTATACTAATATTATAAAAAAGAAAAATTTGTATTTATTTATGTATTGAAATTACTCAAAAACTACTGGGCCGATAGAAAAATATACACTCTAATCTATTTGAATGCAGATTTATTATTCCTAAAAATGTTTAGAACTTGGAGCTATTTAGAGAATTATGTGCACCCATTAGTGGTAAGCGAGAAACATTTGTGAGTTTTTTACGATGTTTTTTATAGATTCCAAATATATTTCCGTCGTTGCTTTGATCTCGATGGAAACTTAAATATATTGCTTAATTAATATTAACAAGATAAGCGGTCGTTCCTTAAACGATGTTTCTTTTATTTTTTAACTTGTAACTTAGTGTCGGTTGTAATTGTTTCCGGTTAGAATGAAGTTAATTTATTCCGAACGTTTATTTTTACTAAGAATACTTTTTATTTAATTATTGGACACATTTTTAACATTTTTTTTTATATTGCAATGTGGCAAACGAGCAAACGGCCACCTTGATTCGCTGAAATAGCGAAGCGATCGCTGCCCGTAAACATCTGCAATTGCAGATGCGTTGCCTACCCATAGTCTACGAGGCAGGAGACGCACAGTAAGGGGATAATTTCTTTTCCTATGCATCCCTTCTCCCACCAAATCCAGTTCCCCTTCCCATCATTTCCTTACAAGAAAAGGATAGGAAGGGAAAGTTGATTAAAATTAGTCCTCCGGTACCACACTTATCAGACAAAACACGGAATTGCTTCAACTTGACACCTGTCTCCTGTGTGGTCGTGGTTTTTCACCGGGCGAGCCGGTGAAGATGTTAAAGCGTGCTCTACCACTGTTAAAAGGGTAGATAGGGGAGGAATGCGTGAAAGGTGACATGATTAAGAACAGAGCGACGATAATGATGATGTTGATATGGGGGATAAAAATCTGGTATTCCCCCACATAGACTGAAATAAGAACCACGATAATAGTGATGGTGATGATTTATTTCCTTCTGTCTCTACGATTGTTAAATTCAAATTAAACCTAAATTCGTGATAAAATTGTTTTACATGCGTGATTTTTTTCTTGAACAGAAAATAATTCAAACACTCGCCGAATTGTTTAAATTGAAAAGCAAGGCGTTTAGGTTCGAGGATATTGTGTCGATCCATCATATTGTGTAATGCGGTCGGATTGCGGCGGCTCAGTATTGAACTGCGAAGAATATGCGGCTTACACTTGTAAGCTTAAATTGTACAAGAAAATACTTAATGTTCAAAAACATTATTTAATAATATCTGCATTGAAGAGAGAGGAAACACGTAAGCACGTGGTAATTAAGAATACTTTAATAATATAAATTATAGAGATATCCTGTATAGTAAAATATCAATACATTTGTAAAAGTCAAAAGCTAATAACTAAAGCAGTATCATCAGACGTAGACACAGCCGCGACATAAGCTGGTACCGCAGCGGCAGGAGGGGCAGGAACAGCAGTGACACGAGCATCAGAAGCAGGAACAGCAGTGGCAGGACCGGGAGAAACAGAAACAGCAGCGGCAGGCGCAGCAATGGCAAGAGCGGCACCAGTAGGAGATGCAGAAGCAGTAACGGAAGTGGAAGAAGCACGAATAGCAGTGGCAAGTAAAGCATCAGGTGCCGCAGCAGTAGTAGTAGTAGTATAAAATAAAGTATTAATAGTAATCCCCTAAAAGACAAGAATCTTGTTTTGGAAAGCAATAATATATGCAAATATAGACAAATGAAGTTAGAACGGTCTACACTAGATTACCAGTATTATCAGAATCTGTACCTTACTCGATCAAGTAACACGTTGAACCAGTCTTAATCACGAATGCCTAAACAAACACATTATACTTACAAATTAGAAATTTACATAGGTCTAGTTAGCATTTCTACAAACACTATTCTTGTTTAACACTAAATTAATTCTTAGTCTCCTGAATATTTATATTACTAAAAAGAGTAGGTAAGAGTTATGTTTACCATTTTTAAGTTCTTCTTTAGTTAATTTTGTGCAAACGAGGACTTGTATTTGGTATCCATTTCTATAAAATGTAATTTGACGTACACAATTCTATTTGGTCGAAAGATTGTCATAAATAATCAGTTTGTACAATAATATTTTGTAAATAAACTAGAATGTAATTCTTTGAATATTTTCAAGTACTCGTAGATACCAGACAAAAGTTCAAACAATAATAAAGAATTTAAAAGCGACACAAAAATCTTTATTCAATTGAAATTCAACAATAACATTTGTATAGATATTTCTCCACAGTTCGAGAAGGAATATTACGTAGGCCGCCATATTGCAATATTTAATTTGCAGATGTCGACTGGAGTTATGCAATCCGCGTAACGAATTTATGAATATATTTCTTTTGTTGACATTTATTATAAGGTTCAAGGTAGGAGCGTGGGTGGCTTAGTGGTTTAGCTCTTGACTTGTAAACTACAGATTCTGAGTTCGAATCCCGCAGTGTAACAATGTATTTTTCGAATTTCGATTTTCATTTGTACCCGAACCTCTTACGGTGAAGGAAAACATCGTGATGCATCATGCTCATATCGGCGAAGAAATTCAAAGATATGTGCGAAGTCACGCAAAATACACGCTAGTCGTGGAGTTGCGGAAAATGGAGCCCATCATGGGTCGAACTACACAATGTTCAAGTAAATGCTTATTACAGTAAGCACAATACAAATCCAATAGGATTACTTATCATTTTATTTTTAAGTGAATTAGTTTTCATTAAATTGTAAAAGAGGACATTATTTAGGCCACGATATAAGTATTTAACACCACAACGTTGCGAAAGTGTTGTGTTGACAATTTTGTTTATTATAGAGACTTCCGTAGAAATATCAATACTGCGTTTAAATCTCTTGGCATCTATGCATCTATCCAGAAACTTCTATGTTTTATAACAACAATATAAACGCTTTCATGTCCAGTCAATACTATAATTAACCTCGTATATTATTTATAGATAAAAAACTTTGTTACAGTTTTGGTGTTCATAAAATATTAACTTAATATAAAGTTATTCGAAACATCTTTCCCGCATGAGTTCCCGTCGTAGACCCATTTGTCAATATTTCAAAATAATCCCTCGAAACGACCGTCTAAATAATATAAATATTTCAAATGACTCAGCAAAATTCGGCGCGATGGCCTCATGTCCTGTCATTAATCATAAATATTGTCAAGTTCCTGACGGGAAAGAAAACGTAAATCACAAAATTACTAAGTACTTACTTTCAAACGATATGAACCTTAACACAATAGTTATAAAGATCATATTCGATTGATATAGATCAATTTGTCAGTCAACTTAAATCTGTCTTGCGGTCAACGCACCAAATAACAATTTGAAGAATCTGTGGTAAGTAGAAAGCTGTAGTGGTTGGATATGAGCCAAGCTTATTAAAATACATGTCATAACGTCATCTCTGTTTTATGATACAGAGTAAATATATCGCCGATGTAATTACTTCTACAGAGGGGAGAGCAATCATTAATAACGTATATCAAGTATGGATGAAAGCGACAATGTAGCAATCTTTCTAAAGAGAACAGAACGAAATTTCGTGAAAATAATAACAATGATACCTGACTGAAAGAAGTTACATTGCTGTAATAAATATACTAAGAGATTGATAACATGATTGTCGATCTGCTTGAAAGAAAAGAACAGATAAATAAAAAGTTAAAAAAAGAAACAAAATACTGTAGCTATCTCTAAAACTTCATTTACACCTCAATATTATCGAACATTGCTAACGAATTAACAGAGAAGATAACGAAGAAGGACTAAAAACACTTGACAGTCAAAATCATTCAGCAGAACAAATGACAAACGTTTTTAATTTAATACATGATTTTAAACATGGCCATTTGGTCGTATGTATTTAGTGTGTAAACGAGGGACATTCACACCCTAATCGTATGAAACAAGGGGCGCTTGCGGGGGATCATTTTAATTTTAAATCACATCGCTACTTTGGTACAGACATGTAAATTGTATAATTTAGATGTAAGGAATTTGATACAAATATACCAACTAATTTTATAACCTTCTTTTGGAATTTTGTTAAAAATAGAGACCGTGTAGTTATCATACCTCGTTAACATCGTTAAAAATAAACAATGTTACTGATTTTCTTTTGTTTTGGTCATCCTATTAAATACTTTCTTCTACTTGTATGCTTAGATGCAGGACCGTAACTTTTAAGAATTTAAGTATAACAAAGGTGCTGCTAATATTGACCCCAATTTTTTTCTTAATTTAAACACTTCAATTTTTTTTTGTTACTTTATTTTCATATTCATTGATAGAAATTACTCGAGTATATTTTAAACTACTGATAACGGCTTTAATATAAATATTTTTATTTTTAAATGAACTAAAGCGATTTATTTTCAGTGATTAACATCATCCTACCAATATAGTCCACGTTAGCTTTCCGATGAAACAGCTTTTACCAATTAAAATAATGAAGCTCGTCCAAATTTGGGAACAGAAAATGATTCAGTAGCAAGTCGTACTTTCAAATTAAATGCTACTAATTCTTATGCATTAAATGTTTGAAACACAATGGATATGCAACTGAAGGGGAATACAAAGGACGTTGCCCCGATAATAGTCCCAATTGTGGTGCAGACTTGGCGAGGGATTAGAGGGTTGTAACATGTGTTAGTGGGGGTGTTTTGATAATATTACCAACAGTCTGTTGCTATTCCAGAATTCGCATTTGTCTCCACATTTTGGTTTGTTACATTGTGATTTTAACAACTTTAACAATGACTTTGATCTATTCGTGTCTAAGTAGTCAGAGTAAACATTTATACTTCGTTCATACCTAACACTAGTTCTATTAAGGGCAGCTGTACACGGGTACCTTTAAGTAGTTGATACAGTTAGATTGAAGCAGTATATTATCTAATCGTGAGTATGTTAATTTCATCATCATCATCTCAGCTACTACTACCTTTACTTGAGCTGTGGCCTGCCCTGAAAATCTCCCTGATGTAAATGATCTCCTGTGTCATAAAATACAATTTATTGTTGGATGTTCTAAACATATTAGAGGTGTTGTGAAATAATATTTTACTAAAAGTAATTGTTACCTTAACTTCAAAAAATGTAAGACCTAAAAATTAACAAAATTTGAGAGTGTTTTGTTAACGCTATAGAACCATAGAAACCACTTAAAAATATTAAATTCTCCTTTGAATTTTCTGATAATGAAAGGTAGGGTAACGTAATTAATGCAAAGCAAGGTTACTACCGCTTGGGTTAATTACGATTTATGGATGCCCGGATATTTTACACGCCGGAATAAATGTTACATAGTTTTTTCGTGTGCCATGAATTCATTGGCAACCAGGGGGTTACCCAAAGTAACTTTCGATTGGCGATATCGATGATGTAATCAACTAAGTTATGCGCTTGTCACGTGTGAGATATCGAACGTCATTTTATATTATAAAGTGGCAAACGAGCAAGCAGCCACCTTGATTCGCGGAAATAGCGAAGCGACCGCTGCCCATAGACATCTGCAATTGCAGATACGTTGCCTGCCCTTACTCTATGGAGGAGGAGACGCGCAGTAAAAGAATGATTCGTCTTCCTATGTGTCCCCTCCCCCGCTAATTCCACTTCCTCTTCCCATCATTTCCTTATAAGAAAAGGGTAGGAAGGGAAAGTGGGCTAAAATTAGGTCTCCGGCACCACACACCATCGAAACACGGAATTGCTTCCATTTCACGTCTGTCTTCTGTGTGGTCGTGGTATTCCACCAGACGAGCCGGCCAATTCGTGCGAAGATGTTAAAGCGGGCTCTACCACTGTTCAAATTTAAAATTTCAGTGATATACATTTTTGATGTTCGTTATCAAATCGCTTTATAGCGCCTGTAATTTGGGTAACCCCCCTGTAAATTTACTTTTTTAATACCAAAGGTGACGACAACATTTTACGTGAATGAAAATACAGATGTATTATTAGTTTGATAATTTGTAGAAGAGTCTTTAAAATCTAATTTATCTAGCGTATGTATGCATGTTTGCGTGTCAATTTTATTGTCTCTTCTAGTAATAAATACTGAACTGATTTTAACGAGTTAGATATTATAGATATTGCACAGCCGCCTTGTGGAATGGTTTCTTTAACTTTGTTTATTCTACCCTCTTTTTTATTTCTCATGGTTTGACGTTGCTTGACTAATCTAAAGTGTATCAACACGTGCCTTCCTTGCACTGTTTATTGGCAGAGTTGACATTTGTTATGGATTTCAATAGCAGACGTTTTGGTCATATTTTACAATTGAATGCGCAATAATTTTTTTATTGTTTTTTTGGGTTTTTATAATTTGTTTTTCTCGTATTCTAAGACCCTTCATCCAGAAAGGTGAGTCCAGCATGTTCGCTGAGTCCAGTGTGTTTGTCGTACGCAGGTACGCGTCGACATAGTATCAGTTCGAATACGCAAAGCACTTGAGACTAGAGAGAGAATTGCACATGGCTATAAGGATTATTTTTTTTTCTATAATATAATATGGCATTCGTGTAAGTGGTCTTTACATATTTCTTAACAAGATTGTCCAATACAGGTCCTTCTATCAGATTTTATTTCTTTGTAATACATAACATATTGTACATAGTTATTCTCGGTTCATAAATTATGAATCTTGCGACAAGATACAATCTAGATGCGATGGGAATATTATACTGAGGCTTAGACTATAAATAAATGGACTAGGCAAGGAGACGCTGTTGTTTATACTAATATTATAAAGAGAGAAACTTTGTATTTTTGTATGTAACTCAAGAACTACTGGGCCGATTTCAAAAAATCTTTCACCATTAGAAAGCTATAATATATTATCCCCGAGTAACAAAGGCTACATTATTTAATTCCACGCGGACAAAGGGGCGCACAACAGCTAGTAATTAACAAATTTAGAGACTTCGCTGGAGGTAAGTTGATCTCAGAACGTTTGGATGTCACCATCACCTATTGATCATCGTCATAATCACCATCAGCCTTTGTCTGCCCACTTCTGGACATATGAATATCATGCAGACACGTAAAATTTGAAAATGTACGAAAGGGTTCTGACTCAATTAAACACATACACAAAACTAACACACAAGTAAGCAATTTCACAACTTATTGATCGTTTTATTTAGGGGAATGTGCGCTTGACAAGTCCTGTCTATTAAAAGTCAACGTACTGCGGTATCGTCCGCTCCCCTCGTATATGTATTTCGGATTTTTGTTTCGAACACGTGCCGCGGTCGCGATATCAATAAGTAAGGTATTCGGTTCGAGGGTGAACAGAATGTTTACGATTTATCAACACTAGGAGATAAGAACTTTACTTAAACTACTAAAAATTCTTTCACCGTTAGAAAGATAAGGTAAGGTTCGACCCATGATGGTCTCCATTTTCTGCAACTCCATACTAGCGCGTATTTTGCTTGAATACACATATCTTTGAATTCCTTCGCCGATATGTGCAGACATCACGATGTTTTCCTTCACCTAAGAGCATCGGGAAAACATGTACATATGAAAATCGAAAATCACATTGTTACATGTCGGGATTCGAACTCGGGACCTGCTTTACAAGTCAAGAGCTAAACCCCTGAGCCACCGACGCTCTTGTTAGAAAGCTACAATATTTCCAAGTAATATAAGCTATATTTTTTTATTACACCCGGACGAAGTCGCAAGCAACAGCTAGTATTACGTAAAGGGTCTGATATAACCTACACTTATGTACCCATACGAAGTAAATTTAGAGGTTCTGTTGATGAAAGATGTAGATCGTAATTAATCAAAACCAGTAACATTACTCAGCGGTTATTATTAATTATACAATTTTGAATTGAATAAGCTAATTTAATATAGATAAATAATAAAATATGCGAGTGGTTGCATGATAAGATCTATCTTTGAACGAGTATCAAATGATCTGGATGAAATAAATATCCTTATCCTTACATAGTATAAAACAATAACGCTTTTTTATGTTTGTCCCTATATATGCTTGAATCTTTAAAACTACGCAACGGATTTTAATAGATAGAGGGATTCGTAAGGAAGGTTTTCATGTACAATATAATACATTCACAATATAGTTCACTGATAATTTAGAGGTTATTAATATGATGTCGTAAATTAACACATTTTTAGCGCTTACATTGCAAACGCTGCAGTATTTAGTATCAGCATTATTCCGATTTTCACCCGTGCGAAGCCGGGGCGGTCGCTAGTATAGAATAAAGTATAGTGTATTGGCTATGGTCTGATTGTCTCTGGGCGTCTCAATCATCACTACATCACGTACATCATCGTACCCAATACGCACACCGCTTCTCTCGGCATGACGTCTGACACGACTGTCAACATGGCGTGATGCTCGAGACACCCAGAGCCAACCAGACCATAGCCAATACACTACAATATTTAATTAAAATATACGTATATTTAAACTAGCTATTGCAACTCCGTCTGTGCGCAACTAAGAACACCGTAAGCAGTCTATGTGTATATACATACTATTTTCTACATCTGTACAAAAATTTATGGAGATCCGTTAAGCCTTTTGGGAGGTACCTTCAAACATCTATCCATCGTAACTTTCCCGTTTATAATATTAGTAAGATAGTCCTATATTTAAAGAAATGTGGTGTAACAATAGTGTAGGTAAACAAACTATTTACATGCGTCGTCACTTACGTGTCATTAAATCACTCGTATCTCGCCCAACGACAAAGTCCCACAACGTTTATGTAAGTGCCACTTACACATACCTTGTAAGTAACACAAGGAGTTGCAAGAATGGCGACTTTAACTCGTGTAAGTGAGTCTCCCTTTAATGTAAGGTTTTTGAACCTTTTGATGGAGCCCTTTCCAATACTCTCTGCCCTGTACCAACATTTTTCTTCTGATACGACACGACATCCACTTCCTTTTTTATTTGGTTTATATAAGTTGTCCTCGGTCTTCCTCTCTCCTTCTATTTTACTTTCTATAATTGTAGTTATCAGGTCGTCGTGTCGTATCAGATTCCCCAACATCTTTCCTCTCCTATTCTCTATTGTATTTAATATTGATTTAATAATTCCTGATTTGTGGCCTTTTCAGTCCAACTTATCTTTTCCATCCCTTGCCAACACTACATCTTAAATGCTCCAAGTCTTTCTATATCATTTTGCGTGCAGGTCCATGTTTTGCATGTTACATATATAAATAAATAAGTACCAATAGTGTAATGAATAAAGGTAAAGACTGTCGAATATTGTTTTAATTACAAATTCCGTCTTGATTATTGTCTCAAAAAATCACAAGCTTCAAACAGTAAATTATTTACAGAAAATATCAACTAAAAGAAATATGACTCAACCAGTCTTACCGGTTGGTAACACGAATAAAATAGTCCATCAAAGGAAGGTAATCTTCCAACTTTATCCCAATTTCACAGTCTTCTTAGACGAACAAAAACTTAATCAAGTCGAGCGATGGAAAACCGGATTAAATGAACGTAGCAATTGCCGAGATTTGGAAAACAGAGCCATATATCTTGATGTAGGGACAATTGCAAGGCTATATATTTAGTTTCGTCGACAGAACTTAGAATGTCCCTTTGTTCGGAGAAGGAATGACTTAGTGTTGAATTAATTTACAATGATTTAGATATCTATTATTATCTCTCCATTTAACAAATGAAGTAAGATATGAAGCATTAGTCCTTTTTTATAGGAGAAGGGGACAAACGAGCAGCGGATCAACTATATCAATTGGTCCGACGCCCACGGACATCTGCAACGTCAGAGGAACCACAGATGTGTCGCCTGCCTTTGAAGACACGCGTCAAATGGAAGCTATTCCGTGTACAGTCTCGTGAGTGTGGTGCCGGAGGCCTAACTTTGGTCCACTTCCCCTTCCTATACTTTTCACATAATGAAATGTTGGGAAGGAGAAGTGGAAATAGCGGGGAAGGGGACGTATAGGAAGAGGAATTATCCTCTTGCTATGTGTCTCCTTTTCCGCAACGCATCTGCAATTGCAGATGTCTATGGGCAGCAGTCGCTTCGTCATTTTGGCGAATCTAGGTGGCCGCTTGCTCGTTTGCCGTTTTATAATATTAAAAAAGCTTAAGACGCTTGAGCCTAGTTCGCATTAGGATAGTTGTATAGTAGTAGTTTAGTAAGTTAAGTTTAAGTATAGTAGTAGTAGTAGTATTAGGATAGTATTTTAAACAATAGCAAGTAGCAAGTATCCGAATAAAGATAGAGTACATTAGTAAATACTAATAACATTCTACTAAAATACTACCCTGGTGGTTTAAAGCTGACATTACATTTTTAACCGACTTCTAAATGGAGTTTTTCAATTAGTCTGTACATTTTATTATTAATAAATTCACAAGAACATTATTATTTGATAATTTGAATACTTCAAAATCAATGTAAACAGTACTAAGTATTACAAAGTAAAAGAAATAGAATATTTTAATAAAAAAGAACTTTTACATTTACTTCTTGTTTCGAAGCGCAAGAATAAACAAAAACGTTACCGAGACTGGAAAGTAAAGTGAAGAAATGTCGAGTATTTGCTTTAGATTCAAAGAAAAACGGTGCGTGACTACGAATGTATATTGGGTGTTATTTAAAATATACATTCAGGTTTTATAATTTCAAACAAACATCTAACATTATTTATTTAAACAAAGTAATCTTATCTATACTGTATATTATAAAAAAGATTTGTATTTTGTATGTATTGAAATAACTCAAGAACTACTGGCTCGATTTCAAAAATTCTTTCACCACTAGAAAGCTACATTATCCCCGAATAACATATTTTTCAATCCCACGTAAACGAAGTGGCAAGCAACAGCTAGTCTTAGTCCAAGGATGGTTCTTACGGAAAAAAATATTAAGAAAATCTTTCAGAAATATTGAAAAATATACATTTAATTTTGCATATTTTAAAAAGGGGCGTAACGAGTGTCAACGTCATTCACAGCCATAGACTATATTGAAAGGGCATCGTTTGTTCGGAAACGTGGTTACTTAATTAAAATATATTGCAATAATTTATTATTTTTTGATAAAAACCCGCCCCGGCTTCGCACGGGTGCAATTATGATTAGTATGGCTGTTATATACAACAATTTTTCAGTAGTGTATTTAGTATCAGCATTGCACCCGTGCGAAGCTGGGGCGGGTCGCTAGTCTTAAATAAAAGTAGAGATGCAAGTATGCTGAAATACAGGTATTTCAACAGTGAAAACGGTTTTCTTTTCCAAGTTGTTTTGTCACTAAAAATGTTTAAAAAATTACAAATGACATGTTAAAAGTAAACATACTTTAGTAATATACTTTGTGTTCAAACGTTCATAGTGAATTATAATAATTACTTTGCAATCTTTTAATAAGTGATTTATTAAAGGAGAATGCGCGATCTGATCTACCTACCCAACGGCAACAAGCCATATGCCGTTGGAAAGGTCTTCGCTTATAATTTATTTTAGTGTATGACGGTAATTGTGTAGCATATGGGGTTATCTAGTTATTCTCAAAAATAATAGCAAAGTTTTTAGTTTCAACAATAACTCGAGAATCCCATAAGCTACAATTTACATTCATACAAAACAAAATATTATAAGCAAAGACCTTTCCAACGACATATGTCTCGTTGCTGTTGATTAGGTAGACCAGATCGCGCATTGTCCTTTATTCCGAATTTCATTTTATTAAAATCTATCAAACAATTAAAAATTTAAATAAAAAAAAATCCTTTGTAACTTAATTGATGTTGAATTTAATATAATTAAAGATAATGAAAGGCTATTATTTTAAGCTTTTATCGTACAATAATTTAGAATCGTTTGAATAGTTTATGAACCTCAACCAGATCATTAAAAAAATATTTCTTTTTAATATTAGTAAAGGTATTCTAAACGGGGAAAGATTCAACGAAACTGGTTCAGCAGTTATTTGTGTTTATTACAGTAGTAGCTTTAAAACGCTTCTACGTTTTGCGCGGAACCAAAAAAAAAAGTAAGTATGTGTTCTTACAGACTGTGTTCCACGTCTATATACAGGGTGTCCCGTAAGTCGACGCCAAAACTGNAGGCTATATATTTAGTTTCGTCGACAGAACTTAGAATGCCCCTTTGTTCGGAGAAGGAATGACTTAGCGTTGAATTAATTTACAATGATTTAGGTATCTATTAATATCTCTCCATTTAACAAATGAAGTAAGAAACGAGGCATCAGTCCTTTTGTATAGAAGGGTACGCGGAACTACGAAATAAGTCTCGGATAAGCAACTTACAGAATTCAATCTGATATAGGTACGCGTCCCCAACAAGATATTGTGTTGCTTAATCCAGGGTCTCCGTAAGCGCTACTGGCGCCTGTGTGCCAAAAAGAATTTTCGCGCCTTAATCATTTCAAATTATCTTTTTTCTTAATAGGTAGATGCTTGAAACAAAGCAAAGAACTGAACTATTTAAAATTTTTTTGGGCCCCTTGTCTTAGTGTGCATTACACACGTTGCATATATGGTAGCGTGGGCCCTGCTTAAGACGCTTAAGCCTTGTTCGCATTAGGATAGTATTTTAAACAGTACCAAGTAGCAAGTATCTCAACAAAGGATTTACTAATCTACTCTACTAAAATGGTGCTGTCCGGACACGTTTACTTACTAAATTACTTGTTACTCGCCTAAAATACTTCCCTGGTGCGTTCAAGGCTGAAATTATATTTTAACCGACTTCCAAATGGAGGTTCTCAATTCGTCTGTACATTTTATTATTAAGTAATGCACAAGAACATTATTATTTGATAATTTGAATATTTCAAAATCAATGTAAACAGTACTAAGTATTACAAAGTAAAAGAAATAGAATATTTTAATAAAAAAAGAACTTTTACATTTTCTTCTTGTCTCGAAGCGCAAGAATAAACAAAAACGTTACCAAGACTGGAAAGTAAAGTGAAGAAATGTCGAGTATTTGCTTTAGATTCAAAGAAAAACGGTGCGTGACTACGAATGTATATTGGGTGTTATTTAAAATATACATTCAGGTTTTATAATTTCAAACAAACATCTAACATTATTTATTTAAACAGAGTAGGATTTTTTATCTATACTGTATATTATAAAAAAGATTTGTATTTTGTATGTATTGAAATAACTCAAGAAGACCGATTTCAAAAATTCTTTTACCATTAGAAAGCTACATTATCCCCGATTAACGTAAGGCGCTGACAACAGCTTGTTAAATAAGGCTAAAAACATTAGAAGAGTTTTACCCGAATACTAAGACGTCTTGAATGATAAGACCACGATTAAACTTTAAATTCTATAAATAATCTGACGTTCGTTAGATTGTAAACGTTGTTTACTTTAAGATTCGTTCAAGAATACGGAAAACTAGCGGGCAACGTGGTGTTAAAGGATCTCTACATTTTTCGCTCTTACTCGTAATTAAAAGTAGAGACGCAATGTGAATAGGGTTCTGTTTTCCAATTTGTTTTGTCACTAAAAATATTTTAAAAATCACAAGTCACATGTTAAAAGCAAATATACTTTATATTCAAGCGTTCACAGCGATATTTAACAATTTGTAATGTTTGCATCAGCGATTTATTAAAAATCAGAGTTTGATTTTTTTAAATCTATCAAACCATTAAAATTTTAATTAAAAAAAATCTTTTGTAACTTAATTGATGTTGAATTAAATATAATTAAAGATTATGAAAGGATGTTATTTTAAGCTTTCATCGCAAAATAATATTGAATCGTTTGAATAGTTTATGAATCTCAAGCAGATTATAAAAAGAACTTTTTAATATTATTAGTAGTATTCTTAACATGGAAAAAATTAACGAAATTGGTTCAGTAGTTGTTCGTGTTTATTTCAGTAGTAGCTTTCGAACGCGTCTACGTTTTGCGCGGAACCAAAAAAAAAGTAGCAATGTGTACTTCCAGGCTGTGTTCTTTAACATTGGTAGAGCCCGCTTTAACATCATCGCAAGAATTGTCCGGCTCGCCCGGTGACATACCACAACCACACAGAAGACAGGCGTCGGGTGAAGAATTGGAAGACGGGTAAATTTTAGTCCACTTTCTCTTCCTATTATTTCCCTATAAGGAAATGAGGGGAAAGGGATGTTTTCGGTGGCTGAATATAGTGTTGGCCATATATGCCTCACGATAATACGGGATCCCGCAGTGCGGGATTGCAAACCTTATACATTACACAATATAAAATATACAAAGAGGTGTATGTTTTCTTTGTG
>QDHC01007271.1:121667-137673 GCA_013186455.1 Papilio dardanus tibullus
AAATACACTACAGAAAAACTGTGAACATTGTATATAACAGACATACTAACAATAATTGAACCCGTGCGAAGCCGGGGCAGGTCGCTAGTTATATATAAACCTTCGTTATGAATCACTCTATCTATTAAAAAAAATTGCATCAAAATCCGTTGTGTAGTTTTAAAGATTCAAGCATATAATATAGGGACAAATATAAAAAAGCGTTATTGTTTTATACTATGTATGTTGATAAGGATAATTTTTAATATACAAAATTCAAGTTTCCTTTAACTATCATCTAACAACTATTCTATATTTTTATGTTTTAGTGTTCACCCTGAAAGTATATTAACTGCTTTACAAAGAAAACATGTAAAACTTAGTCATACATTTAAGATCTATTTGTAAAGAAAGTTTCCAGCAAACAAGTATCAAAGTACTCACAGCTGCCTTCTCTACGTTACTTTTCATTCAAATAAAACGATTTTACTAACTTAAATGTTAAAGAAAGCGCCTGTGAAATATAAATAGCAAAATGTACATTTTAAAATTTAGCTAACAAAAATAGAATAAACCAACTTCTAGACAATTTATGAGAAATAATATCAATCCTGACTCGTAAAGTTCATTCGGGCAATATAAATTATTCTTGACCTAAATAACAAAATCAAATATTTAACTAGAAATCTAAAATATAGCTTTTGTAACGCTTATAATAGGCTACCTTTGTTAACATAGACTTTACTTTGTAATAAATTATTGAATCCCAAAACGTTTATTGCGCGCTATTCACGTGACATTTAAAATTATTCAAATATGAACCTTATTGCTTTTGAAACTTGACTATATTTAGGTTAATTGGTTAATTCTTTTAACAGCTATAATTGCCTGCCAGTCCATGTGCGCGGAATTAAAAAACATAGTAGCCTATGTGTTCTTCCATGCTATGTTCTAGATTTGCGCAAATCCTTAAGCTGAATATAACTTCAGAAAATGTTCAATACATCGTAATTTTCGTATTTATTAAGATTAGTAAGGATTCATCATCATCATCATCATCATCACCAGCGCACTATACTTCCCCACTAAGGGGCTCAGAGCCTACCCTATGGGTGAGTAGGCCAAAGTCAACCACGCTGGCACAGTGCTGGTTGGTCGACTTCACACATATCTTTGAATTTCTTCGCCGATATGTGCATCACGATGTTTTTCTTCGCCCTAAGAGCGTCGGGTAAATAGTACATATGACGATTTAAAAACACATTGGTGCATGGCGGGATTCGAACTCGGAACCTGCAGATTTCAAGTCACGAGCTAAACCCCTAAGGTACCGACGCTAGTAAGGTTCGCTCTACTTTTTTATCTGGTTCTTAAAGTAATTTAGAGGAAGCAACTGTATTAGTACTTGAGACCAGCAATAGTATCAATAACGGCAACCTGATTTGCTACACTTAATAGTACCATTCGTCTAACGTCGTGTGTAGAGCGCTCTCAACATCTTGATCGTTAAAAAATATTATCAAGCTTTTTTTTTCAAATCTACAGTGTCAAATTGACTAATGTACCCATAAAGTCCCTGTACAATTGATACAAAACTGTTACGGGTAAGTTAGTTGACTAAATAGAAGCAAGAGACGTAAGAAAAACAAAAAATATATATTAGTTTTTAGGTTTAAATCTTCAAAGATAACGCATTTATTCTTTACATGATTACTTGTAGAATATGAATGTTATAAAAGAAAAGTAACAAGTAAGCATTATCTTAAAAGAAACAAAAATATTTTACTAAAATTGTGCAAGTATCAAGAATCTTTAGTCGTAGTAGAATTTTGTGAAATATACTCCGCACGGTACAGCTGAAATCACAAGAGGATGCCGACTGGATACAATGTTGTGGATATGTACGGTTAAAACTAACTTGATACTTGATTTCTGAGTTCAAATATTGCACCTATAATTGGTTTGGGTATTGATTTGATTCCTTACATAAAAGTATAACAAAATACCATAGTAAATTGTTGGTCATAATAAATATGTTTCTGAGGGAGACAGAACACTTCACTCCCTTCGTCTTCAGTTTTCTAACGGACAGTTAGTGAAGCCAAAAAAAGTCACCTTTAAGCGTAACAAATCTATATCAATACTAATATAATAAAGTGGAAAACTTTGTATGTTTCAACACCTACTGGGCCGATTTCAAATATTCTTTCACCTTTAGAAATCTACATTATTCTCGAGTAACATAGGCTATATTATTTAATTCCACGCGGACGAAGTCGCGCACAACAGCTAATTCTTAATAAATCTATTTAAGTATTTCGAAAAATTTAAATGATCCGATTGGAGAGAAATACAAGATTAATTACTAATATTCTACGAATAGCTAGTTTTATTTGATACAAAAAATAACTGATTTATAAACCGTCTGGTCACATGTCACCGCTTACAATGTTACTCTATCTATTTATTTCAGAACATTGGGTAAAATAAAAAAAGTATGTACGTGTTATTTTACACAAATGTCCAACGGCAACGAACTTTTGCAAACTGTAATGGTTTCGCCGGAAAATTTTAAAAGCTTGTGTTAAATTTTTCAACAATGTATAGTAACATTGTTGCAAATCTGCTTACTGATTACAATGTTACTACAGCATATGTAGTTACTAATGACAAATCCAGATTATCTGTGTTTTAATGAGGGAGTTGCTCGGCAGCTGACGCAGGCGAGGCCGCGGACAAAACCGACAGGTGACCACGGTCCCGCCGTAATACGTGTGAGTGCAGTCAGGTTTTAGTGGGTATTCCGGTCACCTTCTGTGGCCGGCGAGTCCCACACTCCACACGACATTGCACTGCCCGGCGTAGGGGTGCATAAACGCATTTCCTGACGTTAAAAAAAAGATTACGGCTTCAATAGACCGAGTTCGCGATCAAAAACTCGCGAATGAAGCATTAGGGTCAAACGTGGTTTGAAACATATACTTTTCCTTATTTTTAAGAAGATAATGAAAGGGATGACAAGTATTTCTAATGAAACAAGTTTTTGCTTGTAATACTTTTAATTGTAAAATACTTAATGTTAAAATTTAATTCTAATAACTTAAATAACTTAGACTAAGTAATATCACATATCATCAGCGACATTATCGTCAATTCGTTACGAAATATTTTCTTGAAATATTCCTTTGATACTTTCAAGTCACTATTTGCTCTGGGGGGCTACCCAAAGTACATGCGCTTCAAAGCGATTCGATAGCGAACATCAAAAATGTATGAAAATGACATTGACGTTCGATATCTCACACGTGACAAGCACATGACTTATCGAATGTCGGTTTCATACATTTTCGTCGATTCCATCAATGATATCGCCAATCAAAAGATAGTTTGGATAACCCTCCTGATCACAATTAAATCAAAATGTTTTGCTATCTAGAAATAATTTTAGATTATTTGAATTTAATTAATTTGGTAAGACGTTTTTATTCAAGCATCGATTTAGCTTGTATTTCTCAACATCTGGTCACTTTCAGTAAAGAGTTCTAAGCTGGAATTTAATGAGTTGTATGCTATAACTTTGGAAATAAATATCCAAACCTGCCAGCCTTACAATAAGCTATAAAATCAATTAAAAGGCAAGACATTATTAACCTCAAAACAATACAATTTTCGTAAGAAGTTAGACATATGTACTTGTCGCTTTGCGAGCTATTTTAGGTAGACCATAAGAACCTGCTCATTGGTCATACCCCAATTCTATCCTACAAAGGTTGATAAAAATAAAGTTATTCAAGATATACTTAGGTCTCCTTTAAACGTGAGAAAGAAGTCATATGGAAGGCATTTACTGATAAAAATAGATATAAGTACTGCCCAATAAATATTAATGTTATATTATAAATACACTAAAACGTATATTGGATTGGATTCTGAAGGTTGTAAGTACAAACAATTCTTAATTATGATAATACCAATAATTTCGTTTTACGAAGTCTTAAAAATAACTAATACATTTTATTCTACGTACCAATAACTAATTTTAATAACCAAACAGAAGAGAGAAGTGACAACACAGTCATGGAATCTAAACGTGTTGCAGATGAAGTACTATTATTATTCATTAAAACAACAGGCCACCAATGATTGATAGATATATATTGACTGTCTGTCTTAGGCTTTTCAGTGGCATCCATATGATGATCTGGCATGTAACTACCGCATTGAGGGAAACCAGGAGGTATCGGAGCCATATCCTTATGTTCACCAACTTTGAATACCAAAGCCATACCAATTTCAACATGAAATTCTATATGACAATGGAACAGCCAATATCCAGGGTTGTCAGCTTTGAATCTAATAACAGTATAACCACCATCAGGTACAGTAACAGTATCCTTTAGTGGTGCATTTTTCAAATTCCTTTTTAACAACCCTGCTTGATCGAACGCTTTGATTTCTTCTATAGTTGTATCATTAGCTAAACGTCTCATACCTACTACTCTAAAATTGTGACCGTGTAAATGGAACGGATGGTTTGCATCGAAAGTAACACCTTCATCCACTATGATAATTTCGACAACGGCGTCTTTCTTGACCGATAAGACGTGTGAACATTCACAATACCCTTCCTTGCAGTCTTCACTAATGCTGGACATGTTGCAGAAGTTATCCGGTGAGGGTCTATTGAGGAGGAGTGGGCTTGATGGCATCTTCATACTGATGTGGTTTAGTTGAGGTGTATACAATCGGTTGTCCTTGTGCGGAACTAAAACAAAATTACTTTATAAGTAAAGCGAATGTTGGGTCAATACAAAATTATCTAGTTACAAAACAAAACATTCTATCTCAAATTTTGTGCCAATTTCACCAAATGACATTTCAATGTGGGCCAACCAAAAAGTATAGAATTTACAACTTATAGGAACATAGACGCACTCACCTTGATAATAACCATAGTAAGGTGACTTATGGAAATGCGAATTATTCTTAGCGTAGAAATCATAAGCGACGTAAAACTGGTAGTCGGCGATTTCTTTCAAACTGTCGTCGTAACCCTGGAGCGACTTCATTTCGGCGACGCTTATCGTTTCATTTTCCTCTTCGCCTTTGTTCAGTGCGTTTAATTGCTGGGAACAATGAGTTACTGTTAGATATAAGATCGTAAAGATGACTATAAAAATCAGACTCAGGGTCGTCTACTGAGACTGTTTTAATGGAGTTTCATAAATATCAACCACAATTGTTTTATTAGGCTTTTAAGCAAAAGGGAGTGACCTAGTTTATTGGACATAATATAGCATAAACTCTTTACCGAGAGGGATATGCAGAAATCACAGTTCCATTAACGGTTACAGAAATATTAAGAATTAATCTTACCAGTCCTTCATTATGCAACTCTTCCCATGTCGGATCACCTTCTGGTTCTGTATCTGGTGCACCTTCGTAATGCAATACTGCTACTTGCTTAGCTTTCGTAAATCTGCAATACATTGAATTGATTAATACCTCCAATAAATTCTTCACATACTTTGGTTTTCCTTGTAGATCAATCATTAAAGTGTCCAGAATATTTTCAGTCTGTTTGATAGTTATGTGTGTATTTTAAAAGTGTTTGTGTAATATTTAACTAGCTTACCTTTCATCGCAATCCATGAGTCCTCTGAATCGTATCCAATAGTTATCAACATCTTTGTTCGCGTCGAGTACAAAGTCGTACCGCTCACCAGCGTACGTTACCAGAGATGTAGCTAGAAATAAAACAATATCAATTCAGTTTGGCTTTTAACAAAATTCTTTAATTATCACAAATAGCTTACAATACCGCTCATTCATTTTATGGAGCAATTAAAGTCTTGCCGTTAAAAAAAATAGAAATAATAATTTAGAGAGCATCTTCTAACTTACCAGTTATAGGCTCCAGATCATAGCCGTCTGACGCAATGACCGTTATGTTATGATCGTCAACCGATAACTCAATAGGGCAATTGAGAAACTCAGCGTTGATCACACGAAAACGATACTTATAGCCCTGGAACAAAAGAAGATAATTATAGCCCATGTCTTAATAACAAAAGTAGTGTAGGGAACCAAAGAGAACCTAGTCTCTGAAGATATGATTAAAAAAGAAAAGTTTACATATCTCCCGATCATCTTAGTGTTTGACTCGCCGTCCACCTTTGACTTGACTTTGAGACTGACTGCTAAACTTGAAGTTTACAAAGTTGATATACCAATAGAGCTCTGGCCTCTAATATGTTGAAATTGCAAAAGCTATTACCTTATCAACGTTAAATGTTGCAGCTTTCATATATCTAGGTTCGGTGGTTTCATTAAATATTCTAAATCGTCCGACACCGTTGATTAGTAATGTTGGAGGCTTGTTGTCACCGATAGAGTGATGATGATCCACGAACATCGCCACTGATAACTCGTGTATCCAATCCGTCACTATCATTACGTGCTCTGATCTGAAACAAATGAATTGGTTTCAATACGTAGAAAGAGAAAGGTATATAAATGGCAATAGCGTTTACGGTAGAGGGACGAAAAATGCCTTAGACTACGTCATAGCTATGTTGTGTGTGCATCACTTTACACTTTTAAACCAATTATATCATGTCTTAAGCCTTTGCTTAGGATGTATGAAAAGCTAGTTCACCGAAAATACGCTTGGAGCGCCACTATGCTATATGATACTCGTACGTCATATTTATTTGCGTCATATTTCTGGACCCAAATAAACAAAAACGCATACAGAGAAAGGGACCAAAGATCTATGTCGCTGTCTTTGTCACGTTATCTATATTTGGTATAAATGTGTCTTAGCCGCTGTCAGTATGATATACGTCATGTCTTATCTGGTTTTTTAATCTATGTTTCGCTAGTACATAATTTGTTGATATTGACGATGTTTGTTGTTTTTGGTTTGTCTTCTAAATCTTAAGTCTCTATACCTATCTCTTTCTTTATCTTTCATTTATTTTCATAGTTGTCTTACTATATCTCAGTTTATCCAATATACTAGGTTTTTATTTCATACAAATCAATTGCAATTTACTTAATATTGAATTATAAAAAATCGAATTACTTTTAATAATACTGTAATCAAAATCCTGATTGCAAGTAAAAAACCTAGATAAATTTCAGTACTAGATAAACAATAACTTAACCAAATATTAACAATCCCGAACCTAGTTAAAGCTTCTTTACATTAATCTAAATTAGTTCTTATAAATATGAGTTCTGATGACCTAAATTGTCATCTCTAGTCATCTATTATAATTAAACTAACATGGTTATAAGACCTTGTAACAAAAAAGCTAAAAGGCAACTTCCTAATTACTTTCCCACTATTATTTAAGGTAATAACTATTATTAGAATACGTAAAAGCTTTATTAATAACTGGAATATAGAGCAAATAAAACAAAAGCCGATGAAACGAAGCCGTGATTATACAAATACAAATCGTTTGTAAGTAATAATTGTTGGATACAAGAATACGTTTTGTACTGTGTAATTACCTATATAGGTATTGATAGGGTTGTATGTAAAATGTCAAGGTGTTGGCTTGATAAATTATTACCATAGATTTTTTGTTATGGATAAAAATATAGAATAAGAATTCTAGAATTTTTCAAAACCTTTCTGTTTAAAGAAGACATTATGCTCTAAATTGAAAGCCGCTGCAAAGTTACAAACTTACTTATCATAGTCATAGAGCTGGCCATGAGGGTCAACAGTCCTCGGCTTCCTGATGATGAGAGCACCAGCCGCGCCGTCTGCTCTCTGCATGCCAGAGTGTGAGTGCCAGAAATGCGTGCCAGCGTGCGTTGCATTAAACTTATACCTAAAACATAAAAATAAGTTCTGTTAATGTAAGATCAAACTATTCCATATGATTTCAAAGAAAGATAAAAAGATTCCCACTTAAATACAAGAGAAACAAGGCCTACCATTAAGTCCCGTTCATGCAAAAAAATACGCGTTGGTTATTAAAATCAATAGAAACGTTTTCGGAGTAAACATACCTGAAAGTTGATTCAGGTAAAATGGGACACTGCGTCACGTAAGGAGTACCGTCCATGTACGGCGTCCCTCTCTGATGCTGCCCGTGCCAATGTACTGTTGTACTTTCAGTCATCAATTCATTTTCTACATCCACCACTATCATATCATTGTGACAAACCTAGAAATTACAAATGCTATTAGACAATACAAAGGCGTTAACACAGTTTACAGACGTCCCAGTCCATTCGTGATACACCTTTGTTAGAGGCACATGCGTGTCGGTTTAGGGTGCTCTTGATACTAGCCTTCTTGAATATTTCAGCAATCAGATCAGTATAAGTACGTCTAGGATAACCCCGATTAAAACTGCGACAAATTGTTAATATTACTACCAATAATAATTACCTCTATAGCAGGTCCAGGCATTTTTCTATTAATGACATTCAATGCTCTCCTCATACCATCAGCGGGGATACAATCTATTCTATTACAATCTGATAAATTGTATGGACAGTCATAACAAGCTTTGCTCATTGTCTGATACCATTCTAAATTGAAATGATAATGACAAACCATAGGTTCATCACCTTCTACACATTCTCTTTGACAAGGATGCTCTTCATTTATCAATTCACCCGTAACTTCGTCGTATTTGACATGAGCTCGTACAGATCCATTATGAGTAATTGGTACAACGGTTTCCTCTATATCCTTTTTATGTTTATCTTCAGAAACATTTTCTGGTTTCGTTTCGTATAAAACCTCGTTTATGGAATGATTATAATTGGATGGTAGTATAACTCTGGAAGCACTTTCTAGTGTCCTAAAAGGTTGACTTCGATTAAAAGATTTAATGTCATTTGCATCATTTATTTCAACATCTTCTGTACTACTTTCTTGATTTCTCGTATCTTCTAAAGCGCTTGATATAGATTGTTCTTCCAAATTTTCGAATGTACCTTCACTACTGTACTCTGTAGTTAACATAGAAACATCATCGGAGATTGGAGCTCTTGGGATTTCTTTTGTATCTGCAACAAAAAAACAGCCTTTTATTAAAATATGTTTTGACTTCATAAGAAATACGAGTAAGTTTTAATGGGACATTCCAAAGCCTAAATTACTCAACCGATTTTGAAGAGTGAAGTGTCATTCAAATGGTATTTTTCTCAATAGAGTAAGCAATTAATTGGTCCAAAGTTGTACAGGGGTGATACCCAAAGCATCTGTCGATTGGCTATATCGCTGATGGAATCGACAAAAATGTCGATTCCATCAGCGATGGTAAGTGACAATGCCATTCGATATTTTACTGTTTCGTTGATTCCATTGGCGATATCGCCAATCGTAAGATACTTTGGGTAGCCCCCAGTACTGTAAATTTTTCTCCTTACATCTTTCGTTTGTTTTTGTTAACATACAGTATAGTTGACAATGTATAATGCATATAGAGAAGAGGAACGTAGCAAAGCAATTGTACGTCCAACTATCAAGGCTCCGTTCAACTTAATCGTACCATTCGTCTTATACCTTCTATACTGCGATACTCATATCTTGATACTTTTACTTCAGTGTAATATTTATAATACATTTTATTTTACGAACTTTATTAGGTAAGAGTTGTTCAAGTACGAGTTGTTATTTTCTAATATTATAAGGTGGTAAACGAGTAAGAGGTCACCAGAATTCGCCGGATCGGGAAACTGGCCGCTTTTTATATTTGAAAATTTTCATTAAAAATCGACAAAGCATAAGCTAAAGAGTTGGTAAAAGTATAATAACTATCAGATATTCAACTTATTTATTCATAAAAAAACTGGACAATACGACTTGTTTCCACTAAGTTAAAATACTATTTTGACGTCGCCATATGAAGTGTCATTTGTTTCCTCCTGACAAATATTTCAAATGTCCGCTATATGTTACAATATTGATCGAAAATAAAGTATCAAATCTACTAGGTCGTGCGTGCATTTGCTGTCCATTTACCATAAGATTTTCGCTCAAATCCGCAAGTTATACGGTCTATGGGATGGAGCATTATTGTGTTGATAAGACGCTTTTATCTTGAATTCCTTTTATTGTAAGGGAGGATTAACGCAGCATCAAAGAAGGACATACAATGAGTTATAAATAACTCTGACTTAGGGTAATATTTCGTCCTTAAAAAGTAATTACTTCGTTGTATTAAGGCAAACAACGTGATATTAAAAGATGCTTTTGTCAATTTCTTTTTTTTATAAGAAAAGGGGGCAAACGAGCAGCGGGAACACCGAGGTGATCAACGACGCTTATGGACATCTGCAATACCAGAGGAACCAAAGATTTCTTACTTACAAAACATTAATATTTAAATAACATAAGTATTATAATTTTGGACTGATTTTTTAAGATTGATTTTTACAACAATAAAAAATATTACATGGACAATCTGGACTGTTAAAATTGATTTTGAGTGTACATTAGATTCTTTTAATATAAAATGATACTAAATACACCACAAAAATGTAATTATTTACGTCAAAATAAAAATAAAAAATAACAGTATTTCTCTACTATTTAATGGATGTTAAACATATAAACCTTCCTCTTCAATCACATTATCTATTAAAAAAACACTTAAAAATCCGCTGCGTAGTTTTAAAGATTTAAGCGTACATAGGGACATAAGGACAGAGAAAGCGACTTTGTTTTATACTATGTAGTGACAATGCTATTGAAACAAATGTCTCTATAGGATTACTAAGAAAACAATGAAAGAAAACCTTGACCCACAAGATACGTAGGAAAATCGATACTCACAAGTGATTGAAAGACTCACGAGCAAGAAACAAACTGCGTAATGTGTTCCGAACATCATTGTTAATCTGAAACAAAATAAAACAAAACATTATAATCTATACCAATGGTGACCTATAATAATGTTAACTTCCAGAGACCGCACAAGATTCGATATTATTCGAAACCAGATAAGCCTTCGTGGACCCCCGCCGAGTCGCCTGTGGAACGTAGGGGTCCACCTCGACCTTTTTTTGGCCTTTGCCATCACCGATCTATACTAATATTACAAAGGTGAAATATTTGCATTTGTTAATGTATGTTAATCCGGGATAATGTAGCTTTCTAATGGTGAAAGATTTTTTGAAATCGGACCAGTAGTTTTTAAGTTATTTCAATACATACAAAAATACAAAGATATAGATTAGTAACATATATATTTTAATACCACGCGGACGAAGTCCTTAACAGCTAGTTTAAAATATAAAAATAAACTATAAATACATCTATTATCCATACATATTATAAAATTGATGTGTCTCTATGTAGTAAGGAAAGAAAAAAAATTATATTTTGCGTACTTGATCTATTTACTTTACCGCTAATGAAAAACTAGTTTTTAAATTGTTCGCCTGAAAATATTGCCTTACTATTTAGTTAGGCAAATATACTTTGTTTTTTTACTTAAAATGTAGTAAAATATAAACATTTTTCTTTCTAGATGTATGCTTATCTTATGAGAACACTTGCTCTAAAAATTTTGCTCTGCACAAAATGCAGGCGGTAACTAGAGGTAACGCAAGAAAATAGAATAAAATTTTAATGAAAATGTTAGGAGACGGCACGATAGAGGTCGCTTAAGTGCACTTAAGCAGACAACTCACTTATTGTGTCTTGTTATTAAGAATAAAATAATTTGAATCCAAATAAACTCCACTTAATCATTATTTTTTCTCCTCTCAGACCATGTTAATCATTTTAAAACTTTTTCTCATCTATACTAATATTATATAGAGAGAAACTTTGTATTTTTGTATTTTTTATGCATTAAAATAATTTAAGAACTATTGGACCTATTTCAAAAATTCTTTCACTCATAGAAAGCTACATTATCCCCGAGTAACATAGGATATATTATTTAATTCCACGCGGACGAAGTCGCGAGCAACAGCTAGTTCTTTATAAGTTTAATAGTTCGAAAGAACCCCCTGGTACTAAATTCTCTTTGAAATCGAAATGTTTACTTTCCGGCATCGTAAACCCCTACCGGGACTTGTGTGTTGGGTTAACTTGGGCCTTTTTGGAGGTCCCAAGGGGTCCTCTCGGATTTACCGGTCTAAATAGAAGAATTATCTAATTGGATTTTCAGTAAACAGAATATAATGAAACACGCAAGAATATAAGATACTAGCTATTGTGCGCGACTTCGTCCGCGTGGAATTAAATAATGTAGCCTATGTTACTCGGGGATAATGTAGCTTTCTAATGGACAAAGATTTTTGAAATCGGCTCAGTAGTTCTGGAGTTATTTTAATGCATACAAAAATACAAAGTTTCTCTCTTTATAATATTAGTATAGAAATAAAATGAGGCCAGTATTGTAAAGGACATTTAGATAAAAGAAAAATAACTGTAGACCTCTTGAATATTTTAAAATTGGTAAAACAAAAACAAATAAACAGTTAGATATATACAAAAAAATATTTAACCGCCTAAAACAACATAATGCTTGGTTAGGTCGTATCTCTTCACATACAAAACCCATAGTGAAATATATATCTCGTAGCCGTGCTTTGACTTTAAAGAAACAGGACGCGCTTATTCCCATCTATAAAATAAGAACGAACCTTTTTGTTTGTGCAAATACAAATAATTTAAGTCTTTTAAAAATAAAAATTATTGTGTCAAGTATTACAGTAACTATTTGTATAAAACAACATAGTACTCGTAATAGCTAAAAAAAAGTCTTCAACTGTATAAAAGCTTCCTGTAAGACCAAAAATTTCAGTTTTCTCCCAAACGAGGCGAGACTGGAAGCCGCTGAGACGTGGTCCGGCAGCCGGTTGTAGATGGCGGGACTTGTATGCCCGTTTTGTTATATATTTAAGAGTCAATTAATTAATTTTACTAAGTAATTTTATCATAGGAATAATGGCAGAATCTAATACCAAATGGCGGGTCTGCCTAGTCCGTTTCTATATATTCAAAAGTAGTAACGTGTCAGTAAAACGGTACTGAAAACACGTTTTTAAAACAAACATTTTTCAAAGCTACATACACTGACTTTTGAATGTGCGCGGGGATTTAAAGGATTTTGCGTGTTTACGTGACTCGTTGTATTGTGATTGCGAAGTATTACGTGTTTTTAAAATATTTTGAACTTCAAATATATTACTACCGACCCGCTTTAACTTCGGGTGCAATGCTGATACTAAATACACTACAGATAAACTGTAAACGTTGTTTATAACAGCCATATTAATAACAATTGCACTAGTGCGAAACCGGGGCGGGTCGCTCGTTATTCTCTTCAATCACTCTATCTATTAAAAAAACGCATCAAAATCCGTTACGTAGTTTTAAAGATTTAAGCATACATAGGGATATAGGGACTGAGAAAGCTACTTTGTTTTATGCTGTGTAGTAACGAAATTAATCTTTTTAAGGATTAAGTATAATTACATTTTTTAACATTCCCTTCCCATAACAAACACATCCATTCCTACGATACAAGGCGTTATCGACCCCGTACTACTACTTTATACTTTTCTTAGCACTGCAAGATAAATGTACGAGGTCTTTTAGAACGTGTTAATATGAAAATAAATTATTATTTTAAATGTATATAAGAAGATAGCAAGCAGTTAAAAAAAATCACATTTGTCACTAACCTAACGCAATCTGGCCACAAAAAAAAACGTAATAAATGTAAAGCGAGTCAAGGCTGTAATGTATGTATTCAGTTTGCACAGAACCAGCACATGATCAACTAAATATGTCGTTAAACTAAGGCCCTTCGTACACGAGGGCGATAATCTCCGATTTTAATATTAGAGGCATTACTAGGTATAAAACAAAGTCGCTTTCATTGTCCTTTTATCTCTGAAGAGGAAGGTTTATATGCGTAACTATCGATCAGCCCCGGCTTCGCACAGGTGCAATTATTATATATATGGCTGTTATATACAACGTTCAAAGTTTTTCTGTAGTGTATTTAGTATCAACATTGCACCCGTATGTATCCGAGGCAGGTCGCTAGTAGAGAATAAAATTGCTTTGCTTGTGTACAAAATGCCTGAATCAAACAGGTTTAAGACTCATACTCTAAATTCACTTGACTTAATACACGTGAATAGCCACGTGATTACATTAGTATTTAACAAATTAAAATATTAATATAATAATTTAAATTTTAGTCATCAAAGTTCTTTATCTCATTCTAAGTTTTAAGTCGTAGAAAGAGAAAAATATAGAAATGGCTATAGCGTATACGAGGGACAAAAAAATGCCTTAGACTACGTCATACGTATGTTTTGTGTTTCTACGGTTTTAAACCAATATCATGTCTTAAGCCTTTGCCTGGGACGTATGAAACATTAGTTCACCGAAAACACGCTTGGAGCGCCACGATATTAGATTTTTGATTCGAACCTATTACCCAATAGTAATAATAGCATGTTATTACTTAGCTATAGGTTTAATCAATTGTAAAGTATCTCGATGTGGAAACGAGACGTGTGGAAGCAAAACAAACCAGTCACATGATCGAGATGCGCCTGACGTAACGTTCCGTTGAATGACCTCTGGTGTTATTCTGATAAAAAAATACGATATAGCCACGATATTACTCATTCATTAAAGTAGAATTTGTTTTATTTTATTTTTTATTTAAGTATTATTATTGGGGTAACCCAAGTTTAATTATTGTAGAAAATTGTTTCTATGTGACAGATGGCCGGTGTTTATTTAAATTATATTTGGTTATTACATTTCTTTATTAATCTTATATTCAGTTTATTTTCTAGTTATCATTCTATATTAATATTTTTCTAGTGGGTTTTTTTATTTAATACATGAGGCAGTAAACATTTTGTATGGCATATTTTTTATGTAGTGTACAATCAAATAATTACTAAACGGATATCAATATCGCAACAAGATCGCTTCGCTATCGTTAACAATTTCCGAAATACAACAACGGCATTGGTTGTAAATCATAACGACAAACTTGAATACGTGTCAATGACAAATTATAGTTATGTCTCGCATTTTTTACTAAATATAATTTGTTTATATACAAGGCGATTAGTGACGGTTTTTGTTTATAAACGGACAAGACGCATAAATTAACTAGATTAAAATGGTTCAGTAATTAAATTAAGATTAAGCGTTAATTATAGTAGAGGCATCGGGTGATTTAATTCAGTAAAGTTATATGCATTTGTCTCAGTGTCGAAATAATTCGGGTTCGACACTCACTCGTCCTTGCTTTTTAATGTAGCTTAGAGAAAGGTGCAGTGTACATTGCTCTGTGCAGTGTCTGAGAATACAGTGAGTTGTCCAAAGTATCCTTCGATTGATATCGCTGATGGAATCGACAAATTATATGAATCCGTAGAAAGACAAAGGTATAGAAGTGGCAATAGCGTATACGGTTAAGGGACAAAAAATGCCTTAGACTACGTCATATGTTGTGTGTGCATCACTTTACGGTTTTAAACCAATGACAATATGTCTCAAGTCTTTGCCTGGGACTTATGAAAAATTAGTTCCCCATAAATACGCTTGGAGCGCCACAATACTATATGATATGTCACATTTGTTTGGGTCTTGGTCCTGGACCCAAACTAACAAAATCGCATACATAGAAAGGGGCCAAAGATCTATGTCACTGTCTTTGTCATGTTTGTATATTTTGTATAAATGTGTCACAGTCGTGTCAGTATGACACATGCCATATCCTATCTGGTTCTAGACTAATCTATGGTTATGTCACATTTACCTTTTTTAATCTATGTATGAAACTGTCAATGACATTCGATAAGTCATGTGTTTGTCACGTGTGAGATATCCAACGTCATTTCAGTGGGCTTACCCAACATGCTTTTCGATCGGCGATGTCGCTGATGAAATCGACAAAAATGTATGAAACTGGCATTGACATTCCATAAAATCATGTGATTGTCACGTGTGAGATATCGAACGTCAATGTCAGTTTCATACAAATTTTTCGATTCCATC
>QDHC01007271.1:144077-156034 GCA_013186455.1 Papilio dardanus tibullus
ATGACTAATAAACCCGCTAATGTAAATACATTTCTTAGATATGAGCGAATCATAGTTTACACAACGCGAAGTCCAAAATACCATCAATCAGTAATTACGCTAGATCCTATTTCACTATCCAGGACTAGGACATAATAAGACCCGAATGATCGCTTTTAGAAATAATCTACTTGGAGAATATTGCAGGAAAGTGCAGTAAACCTTCAATAAAGAAATGAATAGCACTGCAAGAACACCTTAAGATGGGATTTTATACATGTGACCGAATAATGAATCGAATCTCCAAGCAACCGCCGCTAACAATCTAACAGGCGTCAAATTGTGAATAGAATTTAAGTGTGGACTTACCTTTTAAGACGCTGTTACATACAATGAGGAGCTAGTGTCCGAGAAGTGAGCGTCTCTAGAGAAAAGATGAACGTATTTATCCAAAACAAATACCATAGGTAATAGTGGGAAAAACCTTTAAGCAATATAGATAGTTGTTATCTATATTCATTGTCACGTATAGATAATATATTATTTCATAATAATAAGGAAACAGGGTAAATAACTAAGTATACATCAAACGAATTCAGTATGGCCAAAAACCTTGAAGCCAATGCCGTGAGAAATTAAAACAAAAAACCTAAAAAGACAGCACCTTATGTTATTCTATTATCGCAATTCCGTGCAAATTCCTTTATTCACTAAAAACGTGATAAATGGTTGAGAATATTTTAAAGATGTACATTGTCTCTTCTTATCTTTATAGGTCTTTATTTTACTGCCAAAGACTTAAAAGTCATCGTTAAACCTAGAACTCTTTACAGCCAATATGAACAAATACTTGCAAAATATTAACGTTCAATGGTTAAAATTTGTTACATAATACTGAATATTAGATTTAACAAAGCAAAGATTACCGAACTTTATTCTCATAGATTATTTTTTGTTTTGCTGGCTTCGGGGAATAACTACCGCTTTATTCCTTCTTCAAAATTTTGTTCAGATTTCCCACTCATTTGACTCAAAAGACACCTAACTTACTTATTTGGCGCAACGACCCAAAGTGGGTCTTGGCCTGCAACAAAAGAGAGCGACATTTTCGCCGATAGGGAAGACGGGAGCTAAAGAGCTAGAAACAACCAGGAGATCGAGAAGCTGAGAGAGAATGCAACGGGAGAAGTCCAGAGACTCCGCTGACTGGGTCACGTAGTGAGGATGGGTGGAAGACAGATAACAGAATACCAAAATTAAAAATCAACGGTGATAAAACGCAAGCAGTGCACGAAATGAATAATTAAACCGATCACTAATTGAAGCCGGACAAAATTTGCGAAATCCAGTCAGACTTGTTTAGAAAGCAGATTTATATTATGTCGACAATCACTCTCAGATAAATATCGCAAACACAGTCAAAGAAATAAATTCACTTCCCACTTAGAATCAAAATAATAATGCAAGAGCAAGAACGAACTGTTAACAATTTTTGACTAAGAGCAATATGCAAGCTTCGATACAAATTGATTTTGGACGAAGATTGTACCAATATTTTTACGTAAAGTTTTAGAGCTACATCACCAGCTCACTATAAATCCGTACCGAGGTGCGCGGCGCCTACCCTGAGGTGTCTAGGGCCATAGTCGACCACGCTGGCACAGTGCGGGTTGGTCGGCATAGAAGATAAGAGCTATATACCTACAAATCATTTTAATTCAGTTTAATTGTGTGCGTCAAATAACAATTCAACGAATGGGTAGGAAATTAACGTCCTTGACTGTACCAATAACTCTCCCATGATCAATACTCGTTTGAGACAATAATTACACAGAGTAATGTCAATTTCACAGCAGTTTTGTGTAAATGTTATATATTCTACTTATTAGTCTTATAAAGTCATGTAATAAATAATTTTCTAATATCAAATTGGACTCTAATCTTGTTGAAAAGTAATTTCTTATTCTCTCTTATCTTAACATTATTTTAAGAGGGTGTAGCATGAAGTTGATGGCGAGAAACGTTCATTAACGTCATCGACAGTTTGTTTGAGATTTCTTGGTGCATTTTAATACCGGTAGGGGCGCTGCTCAAATCTAATAGAAATAGTGAAGACGTTAAGGAACGTATTCGTAACGCTATAGACGGAATTTCAGGTTAGACACTGATATTGGGTTATGGAAAAATTAGTTTACTAAAATATGATCCTTTATCAAGTACTGTTTTCTATGTAATAGAATGACTTCCCACTATCGAAAACTTGTAGAAAAACATGTTATTTCCGTTTTCTTCTTCTTCTTATATATAATAATTATTTGTATCCTGATAAGCGTTTCTCTGCAAAAAGCAATTAAACAAAAAACCTTTTCCCAATACAATTCTACACACAAACAGCAAATCGTAATTATTCCTCAAACTCTATGTTAGAGCACAAAGCGAATAATGCAATTACAAATGTTCAAATACTTGTATTGTCCCACAACGACATTGTTTCGAATTCGAGAAAATATATCATTATCATTGAATATGCTGAAAAAAGTGGTAAATTTAGAAATGACGGCTGATACAGAAGTATATAAGTAGTACATAATGTGCCGAACCTCCAAAGGGACAAGTGCAGGATGGTGATGGTAATGTAATTGACATTAATACTGATAGACAGATAGATAACTAAATAATATGTAGGAAATTAAAAACAATTGACAGACTATATTAAATTATTAGACCTCTTTGGTGACATACTGGACACTAACAGCTTTGACTTTTTAAATTAAGAACAAAAAATCCCTCGGAATTTGAAATGGAATAGGATTGCGATCCCAATTACCAAGGGCGTTATAGAAACATATTGTCATCTCGTTTATTCACCTTGTAAAAACTGCGATAGCAATATGTTTTTGTAGTGGAAACTGTAGAAACTCATCGTTTCGACCATGAAAAGAATCAATATATTAGTATTTAGCAATGACTTTATCTAAATTAAACGGATCTTCGGTCATGGTTACTTTATTACGTTTCCTAGTCATCATTATCTAATTAATAGCCGAATAATGAAACGTCATTTAAATATGTAACAGCGTTTAACGTAGAAAAAGAAATGTATAGAAGTGGCTATAACTATACGGTTGAGGACCACAAAATGCCTTAGACTACGTCAAAGATATGTTGCGCGTGCACCATTTTACGATTTTAAACCATTAATATTATGTTTTAAGCCTTTGGCTGGAACGTATGAAAAATTAGTTCCCCGAAAATACGCTTCGAGCGCCACAATCCTATATGATACGTCACATTTGTTTGGGCAATATTTCTGGGCCCAAACAAACAAAATCGCATACGCAGCAGGGACCAAACATCTATGTAACTGTCTTTGTCACGTTACGTATATTTCGTATAAATGTGACACAGTCGCTGTCAGTATGACATATGTCATGTCTCATCTGTTTTTTTTTTAATCTATGGCGTTTAATAAGATCACGCAACTCCAAATTCCATACACATGTTGGCGTCCGCTAGAGTAAACGGCGCTTACTTTAAAATTCGTCTCAGTTATCATCCGCAAGTGACAACACTTCATTTAAGGTGGTTTTCCACTGTCATTCGAGGGTCAGTCCACGGTCACTCATCAAGAAAACCTGTTTTAGATAATGTTTCTTTTTGAATATGTTTAAACTAAATTGGACTGTTCTGTTCATAGATCACTTTTTAATTATTAAATCGTAATAACTAACATCATCACCAATTTTGTTGTTACGATTAATTCAATTAATATACAGTATATACAAAAACTTAAAAAAATAGAAAAAGACATTACTCTTTTAATATATTATCAGGGACTTTTTCTGTAAACAAACTCTTTTAATGAGACAAAGGGAACAGGTTTCATTTCTCACGACGGTAAATACGCGAATGGTAATAACCCGAGGGGGTTTTTCTTTGTATATGTCACACGATGCGCGAGAATATAACAATATATACCTAGACTAACAGTGGTAGAGCCCGATTTAACATCTTCGTACGAATTGTTCGACTCGCCCGGTGAAATACCACGACCACACAGAAGACAAGCCAAGTAGAAGATATGCTAAGTGCCAGAGTTCTAATTAGAGTCTACTTTCTCTTCCTTATAAGGGAATGATGGAAAGGGGAACAGGATTGGCGGGATAGGGGACGCATAGGAAGAGGTACTCGTATTATCCTCTTGCTGTGCGTCTCTTCTTCCGTTGATTAAAGGGCAACGTATTTGCATTTGTAGTTGTCTACGGGCAGGAGTCGCTTCGGATTTTTCAACGAATCCTCGTCGCCATTTGCTCGTTTGCCACTTTATATTATAAATAAAAAAATGCTATCTGTCGTCCGCGACTCCGTATGCACGGAACTAAAAAAAAATAGTAAGTATCCTACGAGTATGTCTTCTTCCACCCTATGTTTAAAATTTGCAAAATATGTGCAAAATTTTATTTAAATCCATTGAGCCGTTCCAGTTTATAACATAGATTAAAAATAATTTATCCTATATCAACCGGAGACAGTGTAACTTCCCAACAGTGAATGAATTTTTCAAATCGATTCTGTAGTTTCGAAGTTTATTTAATGTAAATTCCTAGCATTGATAGTAGACAATGCAAGGTATTACAGCATGTTTCGATACAAGTATATCGACAGTGTAAACACAATCACGTTGAATAGGATCACATGATATTGAAGGTCGGCATCAATTAAAGTGAGCGGCGAAGTTCCCGGATAAAGCAAGCCCGCATCCTGCATACGAAATGCGTATGACTTAACCTTATTTTAAAAAAATATAAAATGATTTATTATTCAACAAAATGACATTCCAACAAATTCCGGTACGAACTTCTGATTCTCTCAACACCATAATACTAACGTACAATTATTTTTCAAAACCTTCCTGAGACATTATAACGTGTTACGTCTGACGACTGTGGAGCCGGGAGCCTAATTTTAGTCCACTTTCCCTTCCTATCCTTTTCTTATAAGGAAATAATGGGAACGGGAAGTGGATATGGCGGGGGAGGGGACGTACAGGAAGAGGAATTATCCTCTTGCTGTGGCATTTCCTACGTAGATCAAATGTAGGCAACGCGTCTGCAATTGCAGATGTCTATGGGCAGCGGTCGCTTTGCTATATAAGTGAATCCAGGTGGGCGTGTGCTCGTTTGCCACTTTATAATATTAAAAAAAATATGACATTAATACAAGTTTTGATTCAAAACACGAGGGGCTACCTAAAGTATCTTTTGATTGGCGAAATCACTGATGGAATCAACAAAAATGTATGAAACTGACAATGTCTTATGATAAGTTATGTGCTTGTCACGTGTGAGATATCGAACGTCAATAACAATCCCATAAATCGCTTTGTAGCTCATGTATTTTGGGTAAGCCCCTGATGTAATTTTCGTCCTTTATTGTAGTAATATGAATAAAAGCAATTGGTAATACCAATGTAAAAAAATAATCTGGTAAAACCGTTCCAACGCAGCAAGAGAATGTCGTAATATTATATAATAAAAAAACTTGATTAATTTCCATGGGAATCCCCAAATGTGCGCAACACATTAATATATCAAACCGATTGTAATTATTCGTTAATTTTATTATGAATTATTTACGAGACATGTATTTAATAGAAAAATGTGTTTATGTCATTTTTTTTTCAATATGAGATGTTACCTGGCGGAAAGGTCCAGAGCGCCCTAGACAGTCACTTTTTCCGCGCCCCTGTACAGCCGT
Source organism: Papilio dardanus tibullus (assembly GCA_013186455.1). Classification (NCBI taxonomy): domain Eukaryota; kingdom Metazoa; phylum Arthropoda; class Insecta; order Lepidoptera; family Papilionidae; genus Papilio; species Papilio dardanus. The sequence goes on from QDHC01007271.1 coordinate 149,814, forward strand.
GTACGTGTACGTTAACGAATAACGAAACGAATGTATGAGTATCGATGCTTGCTTGTGGAAGATTATAATCTTTTATAGATTTAGAATAAACTAAATGCTGATCTATAAAGATCAGCATTTAGTTCCTCATCGTCGTATGTTGTTTTCTCTATTAATTTATTAATTGTGAGCTTGCGCGCCCTTTATAACTACGCGCCCCTAGGCACGTGCCTAGTTTCCCTTAAGCCTTGTTCGCACCAGGATAGTATTTTAGTCGAGTAGCAAGTAGCATTTATCCAAATAAAGGATTTACTACTGTGCGGACTCGTTTAAGCTTAAACCTACGCATTAGGGTAGTAATTTAGTAATTAAACATGTCCGAACAGCAACGTTTTAGTAGAGTAGATTAAGTAAGAAGTCTTTTGTTTGGATACTTGCTACTTGCTACTCGACTAAAATACTAACCTAAGAAGGCTTTAGGGATAATCCGCCTCTGGATGTTACTGAGTCTAAACATGCTAAAAGTATTACATAAAGAGACATTTTGACGTCTTAATTTGCCAACTGTAGCAATAATTTAAACTAGGGTCATTTTAAGTGCGTTTGTAAAAAGCGAGAGCGTTAAAAAATCGCTGACAAGAAATATTCGTGAGAAAGATTTTTAGTCGTTAAGATAAAAGGGATTTAAGAAAGGTTTAACGCTTCGTTAACCCTTTGCTGGGACTAAGACTAGCTTTTAATGGAAAAAAAGGTCTTAGAAACGTCTCTTCAACTCTTTAGAAATGTTTAGACAGATCTCTTAAAAGCTAAACGTAGAAAGCACATGAAAAGAAAAACAAACAAAAAGACATTACGTACTCCGTATTCTGATTTCCATTTAAAATTACTATTTTTTAATTTGTTAGTCTTGGTTTTCTATACCGATTTACTTCACGTTTTTTTTTTGCAATGCAAGTGGCCACCAGGATTCGCTGAAAAAGCGAAGTGGCCCCTGCCCATAGACATCTGCAATTGCAGATGCGTTGCCTACCCTTAATCTACGGAGGAGGAGACCCACAGCAAGAGGATAATACCTCTTCCTATGCTTCCCCGCCAATCCACTTAGCCTTCTAATGGACACTTATTTCTATGGCAGTTCCAACCACGTCCAATATTATCATTTCTAAAACATATTATTTCAACAGTAATTTGTTCTAAAAACACTTATTCCGCATTCACACGACCGCTTTTTCATCGCGCGCTAAAAAGCTTTAAGACGGAACAAACACTCGAGAAAAAGTGACGTCATTAGGATACTCCCACTGTTAAGATAAAGAGTTAGGTAGCAAAAACTCGAAAGAGAATAGAATAATCGCTCGCCTTTATTGAGTCTGCGTTCGCGAACTGGTATTCCCCTAATGATATCATTCGGAATCCCTATCTAATGATACGATATATCTTAATTTATTACTAAATGATGATAATCGATCCAGTTATTTAATCTAGTTTTTGATCCCGACTTCGTTCCCACTGAAATAAATTAGTAATAAACATAGCCTATGTTACTCGGGGATAGTGTAGCTTCCTAATGGTGAAGAATTCCTGGTGGTGGAGAATTTTTGAAATCGGCCCAGTAGTTTTTGAGTTATTTCAATACATACGAAGATACAAATACCTCTTTACAATATTAGTATAGACTTGCCATACTCAGAGCTGCTTAATGCTCACTTAAGTAATTTCTTAGTGCACGTTCCAAAAAGTACGCTCAAGGAATCCTATAAAAATCGGAATATTTAAACATTTCTATTTTGATCGAAGGGTTTTTTCAATTGATATAAGTAGTACTTGGAGAGAGCTATTTTACTTAAGTAAGGTTTTCTGTAAGTACTCTTTAAAAGGGTCACTCGTATATTTGAAAAATATATATTTAAAAGCATTTACATATATTATTTGTAGCTACTAAAGAAAAAGGTTTTTTTTTTAATTTCAATACGAGTACAAAACAATTTCAATAGAATACAAAAAAAAACATCCAGACGAATTGAGAACCACAGCCTTTTTGGATGTCGGTTAAAAATTATCAGCACACTAGAATTTAGGGTAATAAAGAGATTGTATAAATTACAGTCAAACCTCGATAAACAAGACCTGGATAAGCGGGAAACTCGGATTAGAGCGAAACTTCTATAAGCAACAGTCATTCTTTGGTCCCGACGAGCAACCTCCATAAGGGGGAAACTCGGATTAGAGACAAACCTCTTCAAGCGAAAGTCATTCTCTGGTCCCGACAACCTACGTCCATGAGGAAAAACCTCTACAAGCGAGACAAATATCGTGGCCCCTTTTGACCCTCGCTTATCCAGGTTCGACTCTATTTCTCTTTAACCCTTAAATGCATTGTTTTTTTTTATGCACATAATATACAACAAACACATAATGTAGACATTTGGCAACATACAGTCATACATACATTTTTATTTATACATTCATATTTTAGTTATAAATTTATTTTAATTTTATTTAAATTTATAACTTACTCGATCGCCAAATAACGTGAAATGTATACATTTGGCAACAAGATGCATTTAAGGGTTAATTATAATATTTTTAAATACAAAAAGTCCATTTGCGTCATTTTTTTATCATTCGGAAAGCACTTATTATCATCTTGGGTCGAAACCTTTAAACTTTAAGCACTAATTATTCCCGACGTTGTTAATTATCTATATTTATACTAATATTATAAAGAGAGAAACTTTGTATTTTAGATTTTTTGTATTTTTGTTTGTATTGAAATAACTCAAGAACTACAAGGCAGATTTTAAAAAGTCTTACATGTTAAGTCCACGCAACTCGAAATTCTATGGCGATCTCGCTTAATCTTGAAACAACTTAGATTTTAAGCGATGCTTAAATTTGAGTAGCGTTTGAACATTCGGCCCGAAGAACCCGTAAAAATTCTTTCTTTCTTCAAACGCCACTCAATACTTCATTATGTAAGAGCCGCTTACATTCTAAATGCTGTCAAAATTAAACGAGACAAAATAAAATTTGGTCTTTAAGCGTATACTTAAAATGTAAGAACGCTCTTAAATATTTGAGTGGCGTTTGAACATTTTTTTTTTATATTATAAAGTGGCAAACGAGCAAGCGGCCACCTGAACTCGCTGAAATAGCGAAGCGACCGCTGCCCATAGACATCTACAATTGCAGATGCGTTGCCTACCCTTAACCCTCGGAGGAGGAGACGCACAGCAAGAGGATAATTCCTCTCCCTATGCGTCTCCTCCCCCGGAAAATCCACTTCCGGATTCCGAAAAGGATAGGAAGGGAAAGCGGATTAAAAATTAGTCCTCCGGCACCACACTCTTCAGACGAAACACGGAATTGCTTCCATTTGACGCCTGTCTTCTGTGTGGTCGTGGTATTTCACCGGGCGAGCCGGACAATTCGTGCGAGGATCTTAAAGCGGGCTCTACCACATTCGGCCGTAACTGATATAAAGAAACTACTGCAACTTTTTAATCAATATTGCGATTAAAATCCGACCCTGGTACAAAAATAGAATCAAAATATCACTTATCTTTATTGAGTCGAGAATTTGCGTAATTGGAAAATTCGTTGTTTACATTTCAAGATAATTATTATACAAGATGTATGAAATATCTTTGTATACAAATAAAAATATTCTGCGATAACCTTAGAGTTAGCGTCGGTTCCTCAAAGGTTAAGCACTTGACTTGTAATCTGCAGCTCCTTGGGGGTTTACCCAAAGTATCTTTTCATAGGCGATATCGCTGATGGAATCGACAAAAGCGTATGAAACTGGGGACTACCAAAAGTACATGCGCTACAAGCGATTCGATAGCAATAAAAAAAGTAAGGAACTGACAATGTCGTTCGATATCTCACACGTGATAAGCGCATGACTTATCATTTTCAGGGGGCTACCCAAAGTATCTTTCGATTGGCGATATCGCTTATGGAATCCACAAACATTTATGACAGTAACAATCGAACGTTAATGTCAATTCTATACATATTTGATGCTATCGAGTCGCTTTGTAGCGCATGGATTTTGACTAACCATGGATTCGAATCCTGCGATCTTCCAAAGTGTTTTTCGATTTTCGAATTTCATATGTATTGTATTTATCCGATGTTCTTACGGTGAAGGAAAACATCGTGATGCAACCAGCACATAGCGAAGAGAATTAAAGATATTTGTGAAGTCGAGCAACACGTACTGGGTCAGCGTGCCTCACTATGGCCTAGTGACCCCTAACATGGGGCAGGCTACGAGACCCTCGCTTGAAATGTATGATGAGCTAATGATGATGAATACATAACAATTAAATTATACTTATAATAGCAACACTAATTATATTGTAAAATCACAAAGAGCCTGCGGTATCAATTAAAATATATCTAAAATCTTTGGTTTTAGAAATATTATTTACTACGTAGGTGGAGCTAGGGTTGTGATATAAATATCGACAATTTACAAGCATAAGTAGAATTGAGTAGTTAACAGTAGCATTCTTCTATGTTATTTATTTACTTAATACCCAGAATATATACTCTTGACTTTTTTATAAGAGAAGGGGGCAAACGAGCAACGAATAGCCTAATGTTGTTAATTAAAAACAAAAACAAATTAATAAATGAACCATCGTTATTTCCTGTGGCCATTTAAAACCAATAAAATGTTTAAAAAATAATTAAAAACAAAAAGGAAAACCAGAATGGAATGGGGAAAGAGGAAGTGGATATGGCGGAGAAGGGGACGTATAGAAAGAGGAATTATGCTTTTGCTGTCCGTAACCTCTTCCGTAGATAAAGGGTGGGCAACGTATTTGCAATTGCAGATGTCTATGCGCAGCGGAAGCTTCGCTATTTATGGCAGCTTGTTTGTTGTTCGTTGTATGCAATATAAAAAAATGTATTTCATAATTATCGATAGTTTTCAAATATTTCATCGATCTGTACATCACTAAAACCATTTCCCGACATATCGTTAGGTATATCGGAAGTACGGAGCCAAATTGCCGAAAGCGTTCACAACTGATATAATTGGAACAAATAATCCGGTAAAATCCATGTTCAGATAAACACAATGCTTTGAACGAAAGGACAGAATACATATACCCCTCTTATTACGAAAAAAACAAAGTACTGTGATTAACGAGGACCAATAAGTCGTCGATTATACGATACTGGAGGACACTCGGAACTAAATAATATAGACTAGGGGTCTCATTGGACCAGATTATGTATCAGAAGTACCAGGAACAAAGATCTACTATATTTTGGAATAAATTTTATGAATGTACCAGTAATAAACGTAGAAAGTACAACAGTAATAACGCTGATTCTCATTTCGGAATAAAGCGGATAGAGCCCGAATCAAGAGTGCTTTGTGTACACTCAAAAGAGTTTATGGATTTGACATTATGAAATCACTAGAGGCCGTGACTTTGTCAGAGCAGATAATAAAGCAGTAGCCTATCTCATCAGTTACCTTCCAGACAAAATGGGTCCAAGGTTTCCGGAGATTACCGGCAACAAACGCAGCTTGCAGTCAGACAGACAAACATTAAAAAAATTATTAAAATACATACATATTTTAGAGAAATTAACTTCAAAAATGTCATGAAATTACACTTCCGTGTTATTTCTCCTCTTTACTACTCCTTTTGTAAAAAAAATGTAAAGACTAGAGAAGTCCGTAAGAACAATCAACGAGAAGATCACAAAATAATACATCTTATTTAATTAAATAAAAATATGAATAATTAAAAACATGAATTAAAATAATACACTTAACAACAATTGTTTTGAATTTCAGATTGTCAATCTATAGCGGTAGTCAAAGTTTCAATGTCTTTCTTAATACGGAAGTTGAATTTCTTGTAGATTTTCAGATGTTTTTTATTATTTAGCAAATATTTAATAACGTATGCTTTTTTTTCAGATATTTAAAAACTGATATTTTGATCAATTTTCTATTTTTTCTGCTTTCACCAGCTCACTATACGTCTCCACCGAGGGGCTCGGAGCCTACCCTAAGGTGACTAGGCCATAGTTAAACATGCTGGCCCAGTACGGACTGGTCGACTTCACACATATCTTTGAATTTCTTCGCTGATATGTGCAGGTTGCATCACGATGTTTTCCTTCACCGTAAGAACGTCGGGTAAATATGTACATATGGAATTCGAAAGTCGATAAACACATTGGTAGATGGCGGGATTCGAACTTGG
>QDHC01007271.1:170162-182188 GCA_013186455.1 Papilio dardanus tibullus
ACACCACGCGGACGAAGTCGCGGGCAACTGCTAGTGTTTTTCTAAAGAAGGACGACATCAATTTCTAAATTAGTTAAGTGACCCGGTTTTTTAAGTATTGAAATACTAAACCATATGCCAATCTAAATTAGGATTTGTTTTTCAATAGTTACTTAAATTGAACCTAGTAACCTAATTAAATATCTGATTCATTATAGTAACGCTATATTATGCTAACATAAAGAGGAAAGATTTGTATTTTTGTATGTATTGACATTACACAAAAACTACTGGGCTAATTTGAAAAAATCTTTCACCGTTAACGAGTAACTGCTATATTTTTCAATTCCTTGCGAACGAAGTCGCGGGCAACAGCAAGTCTATAATATACTATTATACCAACAGTTAGTTATCTATGTTTTCAGTCTAAGATTAAACATAAATAGACTTAGATCTAATAACAATAATAGTCTCTTCCTTGCAAAAATTGATCTTGAGGTCAAGCTAATTTAGTTCGCGCAACGTCTACATTCCTAAGCTTGAACGCAACGATAACTACTATTGTAATACGAATAATGTAGTGTATTGGCTATGGTCTGGTTGTCTCTGGTTGTCTCGAGCACATAGATTAAAAAAGGTAAATCGGACATGACATATGAGTTGCGGAAAATAGAGCCCATCATGGGTAGCACTGCATACTATAAAACTACTAATTTCTAATTTCTTCGAGGTTACACTACGTTATGAAATAATTATTAAAAGGAAATATAAAAGGAAAATACCAGAATATGTTTACTAATGATTATTCAGAAGTGTACACTTGAGATATAACTTTATCTCAACACATTATATCAGCATTTTACTTGTCATGTGTTTGTATCGTCATCAAGATGAAAGTGAAGTTTCGTCACTTCAAAATGTATAAAACTTGGTAATAATTCGACCCATGATGGGCAACATTTTCCTTCACTACACGACTAGCGCGTATTTTGCGTGACTTCACACATATCTTTGAATTACTTCGCCGATATTTGCGGCCCATACTTAGTCGGGATAATGTATAGGACTTATTATAATCATTATTATCTGTACAATTAATAAAATAGAACTATAGACAAACCAATGAATGTGGATACGAGCACACAAATCACAAAATACCTCACGATTACCCTACGCCTTCATTAGGCGATAAAAACGGGCTTAAGCCGAAGTAAAGTCTCTATTTTTTATCACGAACTCGGTCTAAACAAGCTGTCGCCTTCTCTCTCAACTTCAATATTAACTATCATTATACTAAATAACTTTTTTTTCCTAGGATTGTACTTTTAAATTGTCTAAGATGGATGGGTAGATGTTTGTTAAAAGGAATCTCGATGAAGGCTAATAGAATAGCTATAGAACAATCTAGAAGAAATAGGGTACTTATTTTTAATTAGACATCGACGAATTCGCGTCAAAAAGTCAGTTAAATAGTTTCATAACTTCCTGTAACAAGCAGTTCCCGTTTTGTGTTTTTACGGAAATGTTAATGTAAACTATGGAAAATACATAACATTTTCTTATTTAGATAATGGCATAATATATTTTAATTTCTTACTTTGTGACTAAATTGTTTTTTCAAAGAATATTAATAAAAATTAACAATTAATTTTATAAATATGTTTCAACCACAAGTTAAGGAAAATGATCCAACATAACCTCCTTCTGTTGGAAGTCGGTTAAAAGAATAATGTGGTCAACAACAAAATATTCAATGAAACTTAGGCCTTCCGCACATTACGTCGTATCGTACGCGTAGAGTTTTACGAAAGCAGTACGACAATATACATGTTCTAACAAGCCCGCATACAAAGCGGTGCGTCATCGTATCGTAGAAGTTGCTCATCGTAACTACAATAGGCGTAGTGCACTGGCTTAAAAAAGGCGCATAACTGTTTCATTAATCTTTAAAAATATAATTGTTTTTAATTTGTAACGACTTTTAATATCAATACTAAATATTGTCAGCGTGGAATAAAAAAATCAATAGAATAGTGTCCTACAATTTTTACTCTACGATTATTCTACGCTCCGTCTGCGGAATTTTGCACGTATCGTACGCCGTAAGGAGTTGCGCTACGATTACAATTCTCCTACGATACGCTGTACTGTACGAAAGGCCTAACAGGTAATAATCACGTTTGCGTATAAAAATACAGTACACGATTTTCATTAGATAAGCGAGAGTCCAAGGGACCGCGAAATTTGTCTCGCTTATAGAGGTTTCTCTCTAATCTAAGTTTCTCGCTTATGGAGGTAGCTCGTTGAGACCAGAGAATGACTCTTGCTTATAGGGGTTTATCGCTTATCCACGTTTGACTGTAATGAGTTTGTCCTTTACAGTAAGACTAGCTGTTATTCGCGACTTCGTCCGCGTGGAATTAAACAATATAGCCTATGTTACTCGGGGATAATGTAGCTTTCTATGAGTGAAAGAATTTTTGAAATCGGCCCAGTAGTTCTTGAGTTATTTCGATACATATAAAAGTACAATTTTCTTCTATGTAACATTAGAATAGATGAAAAAAATACATTGTTTTGTTAAGAAAAATCTACATACATTTTGATAAGAGATTAGGCATATCGTATGATATTGTGTTATCTATTAGTACAACATAAATAACCGTGGTTTACACTGTGTAAGCCCACGGTTAAAGAGAAGCTTGTAATCTTTATAGTCAGTGGAACTATTGATTATAATGACCTTTTATTAATAGATTAATCAATAAGTGAAATTAATATTTTCATTTTAATTACGTTCTTAAGATAAATTATTTAAATGATTTTTAAAGGCAAAACGTTTTTCAAAAAATAAAAAAAGTTTTCATCTAACAGTGGTAGAGCCCGATTTAACATGTTCGCACGAATTGTCCGGCTCGCCCGGTGACATACCACATACACACAGAAGACACGTGTTAAATAGAAGCTATTCCGTGTACAGGCTGATGAGTGTGGTGCCGGAGGCCTCATTTTAGGCCACTTTCCCCTTCCTATTATTTTCTTGTAAGGAAATGATGGGAAGGGGAAGTGGATTTGTTGGGGTAGGAGTCGCAGAGGAAGAGGAATTAACCTTTTTCTATGCTTCGCCTCCCCCGTGGACTAAGGGTAGGCAACGCAGCTGCAATTGCAGATGTCTATGGGCAGCGGTCGCTTGGCTATTTTAGCGACGCCAGGTGGCCGCTTGCTCGTTTGTCATTTTATAACATTAAAATAAACCGTTATTTATTCCCTTAAATGCATGATTTTTCCTTTTTAAATACAATAAATTGAAACAGGTAACTAAAACATAGATTAAGAGATTTTTTTTCCAAAATGTTTATTATGTAAAGAAGAAAACACTGATGTACACATCGTCATGCATTTAAGGGTTAAGTAAATGTTATATGAATTATAAAACTTACCGTTTTCGTCGACTATTCTATCAATCTCAAACAATTCTTTCTCGTCGCTGCTGATATGTGAAATTATAGCAAAAATAAAACAGCTACAGATCGAAACAGTTCAAAATTAACCGCGAGCTATCGAAAAACGAAGTTTCTTCTTGAATACTTTCATCTTTCTCTTCACGAAAGGATCCACTGTGGTATTAAAAGTTCAATTAAAACCTCTTCACTATACCACTTTATCTATAAATACTGGCCGGATGCACACCGAACGTCAAAAAAGCCATTTAACTTATGACCAGGTTAAGAAACTTTCGCGGCAAAATTTTTAAAAATAGAACGGTTGTACGTCTGACAAAAATGGCGTCTCGCGGTCTCCTTGGTTATATCGCTCGTATTGTTATTTCTATTGGAAAATTATCCTTTAATAGGCGGAATGATGCGTAAAAGACTTGTAAGTGTTGCCCACGCTTACTCCGCTACACGACTGAACTAACGCAATCCTTTCGTCGTCAAATATTCAGTCTTAATAATTTAAGAGCAGTATATAACAGGGCTCTGTATATGGTTGATCTTCGGTGTCACAGTGTATACGTTTGTGATGCGGAACTAAATAGAGTTGATACAACACTGCGTCTATAGAAACAAAGTTTAAAGAAACGATTGAATGGATAAGAAGCTAGCGTTTGCAGGAACTATGAGTACTAGCTGTTATTCGAGACTTCGTTCACGTGGAATTGAAAAATATACCCAATGCTAATCGGGTATAATGTAGCTTTCTAACGATAAATGATTTTTTCGAAATCAGCACATTAGTTTTTGAATTATTTCAATACATACAAAAATACAAAACTTTCCTCTTTAAAAATTCTTTTGGATTCTCCTCTACACTTTTTTAATAACGATGTGGCTTGAAATGAGACCTTTATAAGAAAAAAATTAAGTAAAAATATGACTACTAATCATTATGAGCCTATCGTCGTCCACTGCTGAACGTAAGCCTCCCCCAGCGATTGCCACAATGCCCGGTACTAAGAATAAGATAATAATAATAATAACACATTATTTATTGGTACAGTAACTTGTAACTTTTCAAATGCATTAAAATAGTGTAAAAAAAATATTAAAAATAAGTATGCAGCTCTATATGATGTATGAATATAAGACGTATAGGTGCGTCTCACAGTAATTTTATTGTACACTTAGTGCCGCCTACGTCTTCATCTTTGTTCTCTAACCATTACAGTATAGTTTCGTGCAGCAGATATGTCGCTGGAAGATTGTGAATTAGGCCTATTCGTATTTCACCCATACATAGTACAGTCGGCAAAATTCATATCGAAATTAAACATTTGCAAAGTGACGATGCCGTTGCGGCCGGAACACTGGCCGGAAAGAAGAAACCTCTTTGGTGGAAATTGTTATCTGAATCTATGAATGGAGACAATGATAACAGATGCTTTGTAATATTTACATTTCTAAAGATACATCAAAGTATTCATCACCAGCTACGTCCCCACTGAGGGGCTCGGAGCCTAGCCTAAGGGGTGACTAGGCCATAGTCAACGCTGGCCCAGTGCGGGTCGACTTCACACATATCTTTGAATTTCTTCGCCGATATGTGCAGGCACCACGATGTTTTCTTTCACGGTAAGACAAATTATCAAGCCTGCAATCAAAGTATTGCAGGAACATGAATTGAACCAATCTCTATATTATACCAAAATATTGTACATTCGAACTTGGATAAGCGAGACCTGGATGGGTAATAAACCTCTATAAGCGGTAGTCACAGTAAGGTCTCAAGGGACGATATCCATAAGCGAGAAACGCGGATTAGAGAGAAACCTTTGTAAGCGAGACAAATATTGCGGTCCCTTGAACTTTGAACTGTATTTCGATAATATTTTGTCTCACGTGCTGTTTGCTGACTCTATTTTTAGTCAAGTTACAATCATGCGGTATTCACAATTGACCAGTAACATATCTTCTGATAGCACGTGACGTGTTATCGCTTACGAGGAATCACACCATGAACCACTTTCGACTAATAAGTATCGAAATACGATAATGTTTTTATTATAAATGGTATTGATATCAAATAACAATAATTGACCGAATTAAAAAATAGGACATCGAAAAACATACTTGAGAAAAATGGATGATGTTCGACCCATCATGGGCTCCATTTTCCGCAATTCCACGACTAGCGCGTATTATGCGTGACTTCGCTATCTTGAATATCTTCGACGAAATGTGCAGTATGACATTAAACACTGTTTTAGGTTAACAAAACTTATTTAAAAATTAATCTAAACCAATAGAATCCCTTAGCGGTCAGACCAGTTAACGACTCTGTGTATAGCCTTGTACGCACTAGGATAGTATTTTAGTCGAGTAGCAAGTAGCAAGTATCCGAACAAAGGATTTACTTATCTATTCTACTTAAATGTTGCTGTTCGGACACGTATAGTTACTAAATTACTACCCTAACGCGTAGGTTTAGGCTAAAACGAGTCCGAACAGTAGTAAATCCTTTGTTCGGATAAATGTTACTAGCTACTTGACTAAAATACTATCCTGGTGCGAACAAGGCTTATAGCTAAGTTCTTAGTGATTCCGGCCAAACTAGACAGATCTTTTTTTTCTCTAAATATAATATAACCGCATGACGGATAATTATCAAACGTAATACAGTTAAACCTGTATAAGCAAGAATAATTCTCTCGTCCCTGCTGACAACCTTCATAAGCGAAAAACCTCTGTAAGCGAGATTAATATCCAGATCGACAGATTCGACTGTATTAAATGTAATATTTCAACCATTACGAAAAAAGTTACAAAATAGCATTAATTGATTAACTTAACAATACCTCGACGAATAAAGTTACATTTAAGAGATGTAACTTTCTACAGGGTTACTCCGGTAACACGGGCGTAGATTTTATTTCATTCCTGTCCCAAGCGTGCCCACTTACGACCACTAAAACGACAAACTAAAACGTCATTAGTGGTTTTATTTGCGCAACTTCGCTTCTCAGAATTCACGACCCGATGCTTGTGTTCGGACGGATGTTGTAAAAAAAAAACAAAGGGACTCTTAAATAACTCCCGATATACGGTTAGCGGTTTTAAATACCTTTGGTGACATGAAGTTAAATTAATAAAGGCATAAATATACTAGCATTTGCACCTTCGTCCGCGCGGGAAAAATACTTAGAAAGTAGCCTGTCTATGTGTTATTTTAGATAGTGTATTTTTATTTAGTTATTAGGATATACTCTAATGTATTTTTATTTTAGAATCGTGGAATTCAAAAATATACCTTATGTTACTCGGGGATAACGTAGCTTTCTAACGGTGAAAGATTTTTTGAAATCGGCCCAGTAGTTCTTGACTTATTTCAATAAATACAAAAATACAAAGTTTCTCTTTATAATATTAGCATAGATATATGTATTGTGTTAACCATAGAGACTAAAATAGCAGATTTGCATAACCTTGTATACGGCTTGATTTTTTATACCTAACCAGCCCGCATATGCGTGCAATTGACGCATACAAGTGCTCTTTGGCAGCGTCATACACGGGGGGCACTCCGAAAATTCATTACCTCATTTTCTCGCCTAGAGCACCAAGAATAGTTCTCATAAACTAGTGTTTGTAAACTGCCTGGTATATGATTATGGTACTTCGCTATTACGAGTGCTAACTGTTTTGGTGCTTTAATTTTTTTTTAATAATGCTAAATGGCAAACGAGCGAACGGCCAACTGGACTCGCTGAAATAGTGAAGCGACCCCTGCCCATAGACATCTGCAATTGCAGAGGAGACGCACAGCAAGAGTAGTAGTTAGGTAACCATGTGGTAATTATTTGTTTTTTGTTAATAGTAAATGCAAGTTTTATCTATATTATTAAAAAATATATAATTATTTATAATTACGTGTATTTAATTATATTTTTTTAACTATATAAATTATATAATATAATTATTTATAATAACGACTCCATTGTATTAAGTAACTAGTTGTAACTTCCTCCGCGTGGAATTAAATAATATAGCCTATGTTACTCGGGGATAATGTAGCTTTCTAATGGTGAAAGAATTTTTGAAATCGGTCAAGTAATTCTTAAGTTATTTCAATACATACAAAAATACAAAGTTTCTCTCTTTATAGTATTAGTATAGAAGTATAAATAGGCGTCATTACATCTTCGCGAATATACTTTAATCAAAATAACGAAATAACCAGTCTTTTATATGTCGAAAATTATAAAAATATTAATATTTTATGTGTATAGGATATACGAGTATGACTTAGGTACCTTTACTCACATTTCTTTTACTTAAGCAAATAAAAGTAGTAAGTAACACTTTATCACATTTCCACTCGTGTTATTTGACCGAACTAATGTTAGTTACACACGAGGGTCGAACATTGATATAGAGCAGAAAAACAGTGCAGCACTATTGTTTGAACACAATCGCTGAAACAGAACAGTACTGCTATCACAATAAAGATGTTCTGCTCCACGTTACGAGGTGTATTGTTATTAAGCGAGCATTCCTAATTTCAATATAGTTTTCCCGTAACACAGTCTAGCCTTTCGTTTACACATCGTTTACCCCCGAGTTGTACGAAGTTCGCTCGGTCGTCGCAGCGCGATAAACGTATGTCATTCCCATAAGTTTATCTCGCTCTGATGCAACGATCGGGTGATCGTACGATGCCGCGTCATGTGTAATTCGGGTAAATATTGTTCTACTGTGCTATCTTTTCTACCCTCGTGTGAAAATATAAAAGCTTTTTTTCTCACGTACGAGTATCATATCAAGAAAGCTGTTTTCTTTCATGTTGAATAGTTTGTATGAAACTGACATAAGGTTCTTTTCGTGACCATTTCTTTCATATCTAAACATTAATAGGACGAGCTTTTAACAGAATTACTGGGAGGTTTTGACAAATTATAACGATGTGACTTTAACAAGATTTCATTTATATGAAAAAAAAAAAAATCTTAAAATGTATGACTGTTACACTGTTGAAACGTTTTTAAAGACGTTAATAATGATAATCATTTATTGAATAAAATACAAATTGGTCACGTAGTAATTTGGTTCGGGGTATCCTTTTAAGCATATACTTGTGGCAGGATGCTCCGTTCTCCCATAACATTTACATATTTGTTTTTTTTAACAATATACTTACACTAATAATTATAAAATACTTTGTTTGGTTTCTTGTGTGTGTTAGCTTTGTGAAAGTGGGTGTGTGGATTAATTGAGAGTGATTAATTTTATTTTGATTTAGTACGTTGTCTCTGTATTTTTAAAGAGAATCATCCCTTAGGATGGCAAATTTTATTGTATGAGTGCTTTGAATAGGCAATTTTCCGGCTTTATTTTTTTTTATTCAATTGTTTTAACATTTTTAACCCTTAAATGGACAATGTTGTTTTTAACAACATACTAAAGAGTAATACATACATTTCCTAGACAGTAATACATGTCTATTACACAAATAAAATTTATTAAAACGCGAAATAAAAATCGTGCATTTAAGGGTTAAGTACTGTTCAATGTAAATTAATATAATTTAAACAACGTGTTTCCATTAAAAAACGAAATACTCGTAATATTGTTTTTCTTATTTAAATAAGATAGTTTTCAAACACAAATTAAGTCTTGTAAATCTATACTAATACTCGTATTATAAAAAGAGAGAAATTGTAGTTTTGAATTTTTGTATTTTTGTTTGTATTGAAATAACTTAAGAACTACTGGACCGATTTCTAAAATTCTTTCACCATTTGAAAGCTATATAATCCACGAGTAATATAGGCTATATTGTTTAATTCTATGCGGACGAAGTCGCGCACAACAGCTAGTAACAAATAAATTATAATGTCGATTCACAATATTAATTTTCATTCCTATTAAAAATAACAAACTCTTATGACAACAGTGATATTTATTTAATAAACTAAGTACTATCAAACCTGGTTAGGCGTCAGTGATTCTCTGGTCCCGTCGAGCTACCTCCATATGCGAGAAATTCGGATTAGAAAGAAACCTCTCGGTTATCCAAATTCGACTGTATATTTTAAATAACTATTATTAATAACTTACATGGATATCACCAAAAAAACACACACTAAAACATCGCAATTTCTCAAACTCTACTATGGGATATATTTGTTACGAACGCATAAAAATCTAATATCTAATCTGTACGAGCACCTTGACTTTCGCAGATAATGTCTCTCCCTGAGACATGATTATTTAACATTTTATCTGATTATTTGCATACTACTATGTCTATATTTATATCTATTGTGTTCCTGGCAGCATTGTGAACACAAAATTAATCAAACAAGTACGTCTAGCACTAGAGAAAAGCCGTACAATCGATTCCTGCCAGAAAATACCTAAAAATTTGTTCGCACCGGGATAGTATTTTAGTCGAGTAGCAAGTAGCATTTATCCGAACAAAGGATTTACTACTGTTCGGACTCGTTTAAGCCTAAACCTACGCACGAGGGTAGTAAATTAATAACTAAACGTGTCCAAACAGCAACATTTTATTAGAATAGATTAGTAAATCCCTGTTCGGATACTTAAGGCTTTAAAGTAATAAGCATATAAAGAATGAAATTATTCCGCCACTTAATAGAGGTCGTTGAAACCAGGTGTAACTTTTATACTAACTACAACAAAGGAACGTCGGCCCCCCTTATCCCGAAAAAATGTATAAAGTACTGCGATAAACGAGGACCAAGAAGTCGTCGATTATACGATACTAAGGGACACTCGGAACTAAATAAGATAGACCAGATGTCTCATTGGACCAAATTATTTATCATAAGAAATACCAGGAACAAGTATGTTCTGTATTTTGGAATGTATCAGTACCAAACGTAGAAAGTTCAACAGTAATAACGCTGATTCTCGTTTCGTGATAAAGCGACGGTAGTCCAAAACATTTTCACTTCGTTCACATTTTCGCGTGTCATTATTAGGCCGATTTATTTCGATAAAAAAAAGTTATTAAGTTTTTATCAAGTGAAAAGTTGTCATAACTTTGTTGAGAATCGACGTGGCCTGTGATCCATTATAAGAGAAGTTTTAAGAAACTTTTACCATCAATTGCCAACTGCAAGTCCGTCAAACTTTCCTCATTGTGCTCGGAGACGACTGGAAAAGTATGGCCAATTATTGTGACCCTCTTGAATAGAACCAAAGTGGGTCGATCCATCAATATTTTATATTCGGTTAACAGGAACATTGTACTCTAATTAACTTGTATAAAATTATTAAATCCTGCTCGATTAAAGATGCGAGCAGTAGGAATTTGATAGTGACTCGTGCAAATTGGTGATTAACTTGTCTAAGTTCGAGATTGAATTGTCCAAATTTTTAAAACGGCTACGACTTGTGTAAGTAAATGCCTTGTGCAATTATTATTATTATATTCAAAAGTAAAAATGTATTGAAAAGAAAGCAATTAATACCAGAGGAAAATAGCCCGCTTTAACATCTTCGCGAAAACTGTCCGTCTCGCCCGCAGACATACCACACACACAGAAAACAGGCTTCAAATGGAAGCAACGCATCTGCAATTGCGGATGTCTATGGGCAGCGATTGCTTCGCTTTTTCAGCGAATCCAGGTTACCGCTTGCTCTTTTGCCACTTTATAAAATAAAATTAAAAAAATGTCTATGAAATAAAATTAACGTAACATTGAATTTATGTTGACAAAATTATCTTTAATATTTAACTTACAAATATGGGTCAGGTTGTCTTAATTTATAATTTTATCTACTTCACTCCGGCTTTGAGTATGCTTGACTTTCTTTTAATTATTTAGGGCGTATACGCAAAAGAAACAATTAGTACAGAAGATGGCCGAGGGAAATGAAAAAAAATATAAAGAACTCCGTTGTCCCTTTTTCTTATTACAAGCAAAGGAATTGCTTACTTTGCTCATTATGTATTTAATACAAAAGAAATAACATACGAATAAAAGTGTATTTTTTTAAAAGAAAGTTATTCTTTTACTCTAATTTCGTTTATTATCTTGTAAGGAACGATTTTGTTTGTGGACAAACAGTACGAGGTAATTGGATCGCCATATTCCTTTAATATTAATGTAATTTTCTCGACGGTTTTATGAAAAGCTTCTTAATATTATTAGAGTTTTTTTAATCTTTATTACTTTCCAATTTATTTTTAAATAGCTTTTTAAAAAATATGTTTTTAAAAAGTTTATTCGTTGTCTTTGAACAACATTATTGCGGCAAAAAATTAACAACGATATTTTGCAAATAAATCACCAACAATAAACTATATTGGATAACATTAAATTGAATAAAAGTTTATATTATGATAAATATCAGCCCTAAATAAATTTATAAATTCATTCTCAATGTAGACAAGAAAATTTAGATATCAGGATAATCTTCAATGCCGTTATTTTTTCCAAACATTTTCCCGAAAAGAACGGATATCTTTCTCCAATATTTATTACTGCAGACCCTCTTTCTACAGGTTGATTTAAATCTCCAAAGGATATTATCTTAATTGCCTTTAACCTACGTAGGTAATGGAATCCATTTTGTTTT
>QDHC01007271.1:194916-209305 GCA_013186455.1 Papilio dardanus tibullus
CTTACCCGCGATTTCAATAACATCTCCTTTAAGTGTAACAACTCTGTATCGTACTTGTCCGTACGCGATACGCGACGCTTGTTCCAAGTCGTTGGCGACCAGTGTGTCTCGTAACGCGAAATAGAACGCGGGCAATACGCGCTCGTCGCGAACGTCGATTAGATCGAAGAGACGAGGCGCGTTTTCCGGACTGGAAATTAATATTATACAATATTACGGAAAAAAATATATGTAATTCGGTCAAATTTTAGTAATTATATAAACTAGCTGTGACCCGCAACTTCGTCCTTGCGCAATTAAAAATAACTTAGTGAGTAATCCATGTGTTCTTCCAGACCAGTGATTCTCAACCTTTTTTTTTGTTACGGCTCATATTTAACGATTTCAAAATTTGTCGGCACACAAAGAAAAAGATAAAAATTATTTACTTACTACAGCACACTGCCTAAAATAATTTATTTTTTTTGTGGTTTTAAATATATTCATGTTTAAATGAAATAATTTAATAATATTAACATTATTATATATTTGCGCCGCGGCACTTTTGTGTGCCGCGGCGCAGTGGTTGAGAATCACTCTTCCAGACTATACAACATGGGATACTTTGGATGGATAGATATTTGTCTGAAATTAGGACAGAACGGCTGAATGGAACTCGATGTAATTTTACACAGATGTAGAAAAGTCTGGAAGAACACATAGGCTAATTACTACGGTTTTTTTAATACCACACGGAGTCACAGGCGAAAGCTAGTACAATAAACAGTACCAAAGTATTTATTTCTTTTACATTCAAGCGTAAATTATTTGTACAAAATACTAATAATGAACTCTTCTATCTCCCTTTAACCCTATAAAACAGACGCGACAGCTATACTTACTAATTAACCCGTCTTTCATATTGTTGTATCAAATGTTGCTGTTTATCCAAAGCTATCAACGTAGCTCTTCCAATATTATTATTTCTCAAAAACTCCAAACAACTCTGAGCAGTTTCCACCGTATCCACGACGATGTTGTCAAGAGCGCCACAACACGTTGATATAGCTATGTCGTATCTAGTATCTATACCACCTAAATCACCCTGAAAATAAAAAAAATAAAGGAGTTGCTCAAACCTGCGGCGGCACGGATTTAATCTATTCTACTCGATGTAGCTTTCTAACGGTGAAAGATTTTTTAAATAGGCTAAAATTTAATTTAATTTAGTTTCGACCCATGATGGTATGACAACATCAATTTTCCTTCAACTCCACGATTAGTGAGTATTTTGCAAGACTTCACATATCTTTGAATTTCTTCGATATGTACAGTCCTACAGTAGCTTCGCACGGGTGCAATGCTGATACTAAATACACAACTGAACGTTGTATTTGCAAACAGCCACACTAATAATAATTACACCAGTACGAAGCCGGGGCGGGTCGCTAGTTATACATATAAATCTTCCTCTTCAATCAATCTATCTATTAAGAAGACCACATCAAAATCCGTTGCGTAGTTTTAAAGATTTAAGCATACATAGGGATATAAGGACAGAAAAAGCGAGTTTGTTTTATACTATTTAGTGATACAAAGTAGGGAATAAATACTCACAAGTCTACCAAATATCCCGGGTATCCTTCCATTTCTCTTTTCACTCATCAAAGAGTCCAAAACTCTTCCTTTAGACCTGTTCGCGTTCATCGCTTGACGAGATTCTTCTAATTGTGCTCTTAAAATACACTATTAGTATTAGTATAACTTTTATAACACCGATCTCAATAAATAGATAGGCATGAAAATTACTGAATTTGTTTCGTACTAATTTAAACGTTGTTTTTTTTTTGAATCGCCACTTCAATCAGCAATAAAATGGCGAAAATCAAACATGCACTATCGGCCGTATCTTCAAACACCACTCAAATACTTCGTTACGTAAGCGTCGCTTAAAATCTTAGTGGTGTCAAGATTAAACGAGATCGTACATTTGGAGTTTAAGCGTGGAAGCATGTAAGACGCTCTTACATATTAAGTGGCGTTTGAACTTTCTGCCATTAGTCTAATATCCAGTCTATAAGGTAATAGTTCAGTACTTTATTTGAATAACATTGATTATTCAGAAAGTTATCAAATAGCTTCTAAAAGAGAAAAAAAAGTCTGGTGACGCCCAAGTTAATTTCTAAATTACTATTTTATTTCTAGATTTAATATTTTTCGGAATATTCAGAGAAATTTCATATTCCTGGTAATAAAAACTACACATAACCTCCTTCTGTTGGAAGTCGATTAAAAAACTTTGTAATACCAAATTACCTTAATGATCTTGCTTCTTGTGAAAGTTTGGTATCTTCTTTCCTTAAATCTTCAAATCTTTTCTTCGCATCGCGTAATTGTCTTTCATTATCTGGTACTGACGTAGATAATTCATTTAAACACCTAAAATATACCAATTTCTTATTAAAAGCACTAAATAGTACTTACACACGAGTACTAGAGTCCAACGAGAAGCGATATAAAAATTCAGGGGTGCGCAACTTTTAAAAAAAGTATAAGGTACGGCAGAGCAATTATCCTCTTTCTATGAGTTCCGTCCTTTGATTTAAGTTAGGCAAAGTAATGCAATTACAGTCTATGTATCAATTGTCTATGGACACTGCGCTATTTAGGCGAATTTTGAAAGTCGGTTCAAAAACATTAAATGATTCAAAATTGTTAAATGACCCAAATGTTGGCGAAAGCGTCTTGGATTTTTCCAGAGAAAGACAGCATTATGAACAGTACACAAGATAGAAAGAGATAGATAATAATTTGTAAACTTCATAGTGGTTTTTATTAACTTCATACTTACGTCTCTTTTTCTTGTACGCCTTGAACCGCTTTCTCGTACGAATCTTTCATTCTTTGCAATTTCTCATTTTCCTTCTCTTCTGTACTTAAATATATTTTTAAAGATGATTCGGCGAGTTTGTATTTATTTGTCGATTCGTCGACTATTTTCTTTAAATCGATGAGTCTCGCTTGCAATCTGTCTTTAATTTCTTGGAATTCTACAGTTTTTTCTCTGAAATTATTTAATTTATTAGAATTACAATAATTTCTAAAGAAAGATCCAGGAAATTGACAGTCATTTTTGTTACAATTAAACTCAAAAACTACTGGACCGATTTACATTTTTTTTTCATAAGCGACATTATTCTTTTACATTTTTTAAGAAGATAAATATTTTTTTTACATGTTTGTAACAAGTAAACTCAAAAACTACTGGACCGATTTCAAAAATTCTTTCACCATTACAAAGCTAAATTATCATAGAAGGACATAGGCTATATTTAATTAAGTTTTAATACGTTAAAAAACTAAAAAAACAATAATAAATAATTTACCTGACTCCAGCCATTTCTTGTCCCAACTCTTCATCAGCCAGTCTTTTATTCTCTGCATGTCTTGCAAGCAGACCTTCACAGTCTTCTATTTCTTTTTTATTTTTTTCTGGGACCTGTCATAATAGTTTTAAATAATTTGAAACAATATAAAAATAGGTTATTATCGTTTATTTGAAGTCTAATTAAAATCACACGCAATTCTCTATCGGCTTACAATCTGTATGTTTCTAACCCTACTTCATTAGACTAAGTTTGCGATATAATCGGAGATTTTACTTCGGCGTAAGTCGGTTTTTATCGCGAACCCGGTCTAATGAGGCCGTAAGGTAACAAAATGTTGATTTCTATAATCTATAATCTTATGTGATTAATTAATATCGAATAATTATATAACGACTTAGTGCGCGTGGAATTAAAATCCTATGTTACTCGGGGATAATGTAGCTTTCTAATGATGAAAGATTTTTTTAAATCGGCTCATTAGTTTTTGAGTTATATCAATATACAATCAAACCTCTATAAGCGAGAGACCTCTATAAACGAGAAAAAAATTCTGATCCCGATTAACATTTATAGGAGAAAAAAACTGATTATAGAAACCTCTATAAAGCCAGACAAACATCGAGTCCCTAAGTCCCTTGGTCCAGATACGACTATATACAAAAATACAAATCTTTCCTCTTTATAATATTAGTATAGATTGATATAATATTAGTGCATATACGAGTGTAATGTAGGTACCTTTGTATATGGTGACAGGGTCACGTGATTGGTTATGTAAACGAATGTATGACATTATTGGGTCAGTCGCAATATACGTCTTAACATAACGCACGTCTTTCATTTCATACACTTCGAGAAAGAAAAAACTCACCAATTCCAAATCGATAAGTTTTCCTTTCTCCGTCTCCAGAAGTTGGTCTAAATTCTTCTTCTTTTTATTTGCTTGCGTGAGATCTGCTTGCACTGACACCATCTTCTTTTTGGAACTTTGCAACTTTTCCGTTATTTGTTCCTTTTTATTCTGCATTTTATTATATTTTCTGTTGATAAATGATTATGTAAATAAGTTTACACTGGACACTATATTATTTAGTTATTTATTTATTAAGGTGCACCAATTGCATGTTCTACAAACTATGGCAGAGTTGAATACAAATGAAAGAAAAACAAATAGATGACAGACATACACAACCTATTTATATTTAGAAACGTTAAGTGTCCCTTAAGCCTTGTACGCACTACAATAGTATTTTAGCCGAGTAGCAAGTAACAAGTATCCGAACAAAGTATTTACTAATCTACTCTACTAAAATGTTGCTGTTCGGACACGAGTTACTAAATGACTACCCTAGTGTGTTGGTTTAGGCTTAAACGAGTCCGAACAATAGTAAATCCATTGTTTGGATAAATGCTACTTGATACTCGAGTAAAATACTATCCTGGTGCGAACAAGGCTTTAGTGTAGACAGTATAATAAATTTATAGAAACTTCTTTAATGGTTAAAGCTTTAAGATATTATGAAAACAGATTTACTATGTGTAGTTTGTTTACAATATTTGGGTATTAGCTGTAAGCCGCGATTTCTTCCGGAAGAAATTAAAAAAAAACTTAGTAGCCTGTGTTATTGTCCAGACGTTATTAAACCGTTCTGGAGGTAATATCCATCCATTTAAACTTATATTTGCATTTATAATTTTAGTAAAATTAGTATAAATTAGTACTTTTTTTGTTTACAGGGTGGAAATCTTCAAAGGATACCCTGTCTTCTGGGAGAAAGACAGGGTTTGGTGAGATTTAACTCACTAAAACCCCCTCGTTGGCCATCCTCGAGTGCGGTAAAAGAGTCTAGGGATCTCGTACGAACGCACCGGATCATAATTACTAATTACTACTTACTGCATCCCAGTTTGATATACTTCATTCTTATCTTTTATAACACTTTTCACATGTATCAACTTGCCGTCTATCTCCGCTAACTTTTCTTTCAATTCATCCAAATCTTTTTTCTTTGAATCGATTATTTTATTCGTTTCGTGTCTGAAAAAATACAAAATATTGTAATTTTATTTAAATGTTTTAAAAGGGGGTAGATTTCACAAAAGATAGTAATTGGAAACAATTTAGCGTTTTGATGTGTATGGGGAAGGCCTTATTATAGTTCTCTTGCCATCCATTTCTTATAAGGAAATGATGGGAAGAGGAAGCCGTTTGTCCAGAGGAGGGAAGGCATGATGAGGAAACATATTTTTTCTGCATCTACTCCTGTTTTGATTAAAATAGACATCCAACCCGGAGGATAAAAGTCAAAAAAATTGACAGTTCACTGGAGCCGCTCTATCACTGTCAAAAAAACTGTCAAACGTTCTTTATCATACTGTAGCTCTCTTTAAATTATTTTATAACTTTTCTAATTAGCAGTGTCTCTCACTGGTACATACATAACCGTGTAACCCTACGCCTTCATTAGACCGATGTCACGCAAAAAACGGCCTAAAGCCGAATCAACTCTGTCTTTTCCGCGAACTCGGTCTAATGAAGCCATCGGGTAAGTGACTACGAGATTGACTTACATATACTTCTGCAGCAACATATTCCTCGTCCTATGCACTGTATTTGTTAGTGTCATCTGTTCAACCGCTTCCCTCATCGGCTGCTCCAACTTCAACTTCTCCGCTTCAACCAATCTCACTCTGTTCAATTTCTCTTTTCTCATCTCACTGTATTCTTCTACTTTCACAGATAATTGTTCTATAGGTTCCTATAAGTATCAAGTCTAATTGAGTTTTCCATTCCAGTCTTTCTCATTGAAAATATAGAGATATAGCTATAGTGAATATTGACATTTGAAATTCAAATCTATGTTATAGAACTTTATTGTTGAATGTAATTGACTTTTACACTGTAACACTGATAATTTAGTCGTTTTTAATATGATGTCATAAATTAACACATTTTTATCGTTTACATTGCAAACGCTGCAGTATTTAGTATCAGCATTATACCGATTTGCACCCGTGCGAAGCCGGGGCGGGTCGCTAGTAATAACTATAATGTTTATATTGTAATATAACTTGCCTTATACCGTGACGTCCCTATGATATCTTCTAAGTACTCTAGCATACCGGATTCGTGTTCCGATTGACCTTTGGGCTTCATCATAGCGATTTGTTCCACTTCCCCCTAGACAAAACATTAGAAAATCAAATATTACTAATAGTCGCCTTTTGGTCGAAATTATTTTCATAAGACAAAAAAATATATGTGTATAGAACATTGTTCAAATTGTAGTCAACGCATCTTTAAAGTTTTAACTTAATTGTTAACTTTGTTATGCCCATGACTTGCTCGGTGCTGAATTAAAAAAAAATGAGTATCATATGTGTTCGTCCCGACTATATTCTACATCTGTGCCAATTGTTATCTATATCTGTTGAGACATTCGGAAAACACCTTCCAATAATCCATCCATCTAAACAGTTATGATATAGAGTACTGTCACTTCGCTATTTTGGCGAAATGCTTTACGAGTTTAATAAAAAAAATTACACATACCTGTAATATTAAAAATCGATTATGATCCAAATCGATTCCGTGCGAGCGCAACATTTTAGCGACTTCTTTAAATTGAACCCTGCGACCATTCAGAGTATAGTACGAGGAGTTGTCCTTGAACGCTGTTCTTGCTACGACTATTTCACTATTGGGTACCACTGTGAAATCTTCACCTTCCTGCAACAAATACAAAAATTATTTTTTCATAAATTAAATAAAGTTAAACATGATTTCAACATATTACAAATGTCTAAGAACTGCGATCACTTCGCCATTTTGGCGACACTAGTTGCCTTGTAACTTAAAAGTTGACAATTACAATTTTAATAGGTATGCGATAGCAATTGGTCTTTTACAGCATCCTATATACTATCTATCTATTTAAAAACATTTATTGTTTTTCTCTTAAATCTGTTTTATACAAATATTTTTTTTTATATTAATTTATTATCACTATCGATTTGTTCTATAAAAGTTCTGTCTACTCATATTTTTCTTAGATGTTATAAAAAGTGTAGAAAATTCGCAGTATCAACATCAGCTTGTCCTTATCTTTCCAAGGATCAACTCAGTAAGTTCTATCCCTCTAATATCTATCAGCCATCATATCCTTACACAAAATCTATCCATACTTTGATATCTATTCAATCAACACCTTTATTTACTACATAAAATTGCCATGTTATTTATTTATTACGGTATTGTTCATAATTTAACGCCTTTCGTATTGTAGTCAATTGAAAAATATCGACCAAATATTACTGCTTTTTTATATCATAAAGTGGCAAACGAGCAAGCGGATACTTGGACTCGCTGAAATAGCGAGGCGACGGCTGAACATAGGCTTAACCTACGGAGGAGACTACCAGTATTTATACGAACACTTAAACAAAAAGTCATCGAAAATTCTAGAAGATTATTTAATTCAAGATGAAAAATGTATTCGTGTTATTATGTAAGTGAAATAATATACTTAAAGCCTTGTACGCACTAAGATAGTATTTTAGCCGAGTAGCAAGTAGCAACTATTCGAACAAAGGATTTACTAATCTATTCTACTAAAATGTCGCTGTTCGGACACGTTTAGTTACTAAATTACTACTCTAGTGCGTAGTTTTAGGCTTAAACGAGTCCAAACAGTAGTAAATCCTTTGTTCTGATACTTGCTACTCGACTAAAATACTATCCTGGTGCGTACAAGGCTTAAGTACTAGTAAATAATTTAACACGTTTACTGAGGCAAGTAAAATAATTCTTCATCTGATGCGGCGGCGGGCCAAAATGCGCCCCCAATAATATTTCCGCCAGTCGGTGACAGATCTTTCTAGACCCACCAGCAGAAATGAGATGTATCAAAAAGAGCCGAAATGTTCCAGAGAGCCGAGCTATGTTAAATGAGAGCTGCGTTATGCCGTTGGACTCGCTTAGGTCAGCTCTTTGTTGGTGGGAACGCAAGCACATTTGAAGCCGCTCAGCTCACCATCTCGTTACTCTTTTGCGATGGGCGCTCGGCTTTAAACGGTTATGTAAGAAGTATTTACTGAAAATATTTTGACATTATAGTTCTCTAGTAAAATATTTTTTTGGTTCAAATTTTACCAAAACCCCATGTTTCCTAAACCTTATCAATTATAATTTCTAATCCACAGTTGCCATTATTGGTTTAACCTTTGCGGTGCCGTGGACAAAAGCGCCCGAGTTCGCATGCAGTTGTCAACCAGGAAAGCCAGTGTGTGCCAGCAATCTACTGACATACGATGGAGTTTGCAATATGCTATGTGCTAGCAAATTTCTCAAACAGACGCTGTTTGTACTTCACCAAGGCAAATGCAGACTTGACTATCGACTTTATACAAGACAATAGAGTAATAAAATTATAGGTAATGTTTTGTTTCATTTTCATCTATCCGTCCTTATCCCGTCTATAGAATAAGCGTAGTCGCCACTCTTTTATTTATTGACTATCTCAACTTTCCCGCGACCTATCTCTTTTTAGGCCTTTTTCTATATCAATGTGCCCTTGACAAGACCTGTACTTACTAAATTGTAATAATAACTAATTTAATTTTATCAGTCTCGAGGCTAACGCTGAATAATTAGCTTAAAATTTGTAGAAAATTAACTAATTAGCAATTAGTTCTAGAACGAAACGTGTCGAATGCTTTTATTTTAACAGTTGGCTTTTACTCTATTTCTTTGATTTTTGTAAAATTATATAAAGCACTTAAATATGTAGTTTTGTTATAACTTTTAGGGTAGAAAATCTCTTAGAGATTAAATTTTCGAAAAATAAACATTTACTACAAACCTATATTATAAAAAGTATGATGTTTTATATATCTGTATCAAGTTTTAGGTCTATAATTTACATCGCTAGTAGTAGTAAAGAAAAACTTCTTAACAAATCGATTATCAAATAATGAAACCAATAATCAATAACCATCGCTAATAAATTGTTCACAACTATTATTACAAGTTATTAATCGAGATAACATAGCTCTTTTATTACCTAACAGTTTATGTATGCGAAAAACTTTGTTGTTTTCTTAATAAATCGTTACAGAACTAAAATATGTTGTTAAAATGACCGAGAAAAATACAAGATAAGAGATTTCGCTTTAGTTATAAAAGGCGGTTATCTACTGTTTTTAAAATATTCAAAATCAAAATGAAGTTGTGTTTATTAGTTTGTAAGTAAATTTTTATTTGAATCGAAATTAAATTTTTTAAATAATTTTCTCGATCAATTACTAATCGACCGCATTTACAATTTGCCGGTGACATCATGTTCTATACTTACTAAATATTATAAAGAGAGAAAATTTTTATTTTTGTATGTATTGAAATAACTCAAGAACTACAGAGCCGATTTCAAAAATCCTTTCACCATTAGAAAGCTACATTATCCCCGAGTAAAATAGGCTATATTATTTAATTCCACATGAACGAAGTCGCGCACAACAGCTAGTATTGTATAATTTCAGTGGCAGTTGTGTTCACCGTGGACGGTAGATGGACCACACCACCAACTGGTTACTCATGTCTGTGCCCACCCGGCCTCCCAGTGTGTGCAAGTAATATGGTGACATATCAAGGTGTATGCAACATGCATTGCGCACAGCATTGGTTAAACAAAAGGCTCTTTGTCATCTACAATGGAGATTGCCGTGATATTTATCAAATGAAATGATTTGTTTATTAGATGCTGCATTATGATGGCTACACACGTTTGTAGCTGAAGCAAACACTAAATTATGCTTGTTAAAGCCGTCAAATAAACACTAACGTGTGTGGCTATCATTAGCCACTATTAGAAATCTTCTATTGTTATCCAAATTAATCACTCTCAAATATAACATAAGTAATCAATTTCATTGTTAAAAAATATATATTGATAGACGTATAGATGTGTTCTAGAACTTTCGATGATAGTGTGATGAACTAAGTTCTGCTTGTAACTTTCCGGTTAGATTATTGTAATTTTGCTATTATCATTTTCTATCTTGAATTAACTCTTTATTATTGTGACATCAATCTATTAAACTTTTAAACACAAATACAAAAATAAAAGTAATAAAAAAAGGAATCCTTGACTTTTATTCTATCGAACTCTAATTAATCGCAATTCGTAACTAATCTGTACGTATTAAGTTAACTTTGTAAGTATTAGATACAAATATGAAACGAAAATGGAAGAGAATCCTATAACATACCTTTAAAGTATAGAATTTAATTTCACAAGTATATAAAAATAATGTTGCTTTGAACTCAGAGTGCAACTATTAACTCAGCATCTAGAAAGACTACTAATGAATGTTATAGTTAGTAGTATAATAGTTGGCATTGTGGGCTTAAGATACCACTCACCCTGCATATTCATTAACACATGAAAATAGTAGTGGCTCTTAAAGGGTTAACTTATTAGGACGATCTTGACTGATTTCACCTTTAAAAAAACCAAATAATTTCTCTTGTAACTGAACTTAATAGTAAATATTAACATGAACTACGATAAATAGTAATAATGATGTTGTTTAATAAACAAACCGTAACAAGACGTAATCCAATTTGTTATACATTAAAATAATCAAGATTAAAAAGTAATTCAAACATATAAAAGAGCTATGTACTGAATAGCATTCAATCGTAAAATTGAAGTCACGATGAAGCTGTGTTTGTTAATTTGTAAGTTCTTAAATTATTAATTTGTATGTAATTTAATAGTTTTTAATGTACAGTCGGAACTGTGTAACCGAAAGTCCAAGGGACCGCGTTATTTGTCTCGCTTATAGAGGTAGCTCGTCGGGACCAAAGAATGACTATCGCTAATCCAGGACTGTATTTAAAAGTGAGGACTGTTTAAACTAGGGATTAAAAGTAACAAGTAACTGTAAGAGAATACCAATATTCTTGAAAATAAAATGCAAAGAGAACTTAAATTTTTTTAGTGAAGACTACACAAAAATAATACTTGCCCTAATCACTTGACTGACTTTTGGCCGAATACTGGAAAGTCATTTAAAATACGTTACAGCATCTTAAATAATAAGACTATGCAAACTCTGAATTCCATAATTTTAACTTTAAACATAAAAAAACGAAGAAACAAGTATTCACAATAAACAAAAAAGTATTACACTGATGGGAGATCAGATTAAAACACAAAAAAAAAATTAACTTAGGGCATATAGTATAGTATAGTTCGACCCATGATGGGCTCCATTTTCCGCAACTCCACGACTAGCGCGTATTTTGTGTGAATACACATATCTTTGAATTTCTACGCCGATATGTGCAGACAACACGATGTATTCCTTCACCGTAAGAGGGTCGGGTAAATATGTTATCCAAAAACACATTGGTACATAGCAGGATTCGAACTCGGGACTTGCAGTTTACTAGAGCTAAACCCCTGAGCCACCGACGCTCTTACTCGAACTTAGGGTAATATTGTTAAATTGTAAGCTTACTCTAAGATTCGTTTCAGGATTCAGCCTTATCACAATTTATTAATTGATATTTGTCGCTCTATATGTCAATCAATTTTTTTTTCAGTGTCGGTTTTGATGCTGTCCAATGCAAGCTGGGCTCGAACTACGGAGGTGTATCCATGTCACTGCGCCCCGGGGGAACCTGTCTGTGCCAACAACCTTGTCACATACTACGGAACATGCAACATGAAATGTGCCGAACATTTCCTTAAACGTAAACTGTATGTTGTGCATGCAGGGAGATGCTTGGATTAAATGATATGGAACCAATATTTAAAAAAAAACATCATGAAAAGTTTCTTCTATTTTCTAAATACCCTAAATTATATTTTTTTGGACTGTTAAATTCATAACTTCATTACTTTTGTGACTTCGAAAAAATTTCAAATAAAAGTTTGATAAACTGTATTTGCATTTTTTTTTCTTAAATCTTTACTGGTACTATATTTTAATGTATTAAAATATTGTATTTAATTACTAATGGATGGACTAGAACAATTCCATAAAACAATTCATAATTATTGTACCCTTAGAAACTAAAAGTCTATGACAGTAACAAAGTTCCAGGATAATAATTACATCTGATTCAATTATCTTCCACAGTCATTTAATGGTTACTTTAGTAGTGTAGATTGCTGCTACTAAATCTACAATAAGCTACTTCCTAAGGTACCATAAAGCAACTCTGAGTGGCAGTCATCATCATCACCAGCTCACTATATGGCCCCACCGAGGAGTGCAGAGCCTACGCTAAGGGATGACTAGCAATATGAGGATTATATTATTCTCGGATACATGTATGAAGACTAAATGGTTTGTCTCTAAAATTAAATTATGTTTTTTTCTTTAACAACCCGTAAATAAAACATTAAGCAATTTGTCATAGATTAAATAAACCAAGAAAATATTGAGATAAGAGATAAGTTCAGGCATATATAAGTAGCAAATTTTTCAATTGATTTCACATGAAAATCAGAAACTCAAGATGAAGCTTTGCTTGATATTTTGTGAGTAATTTTATTAAAAATTCAGTCAACAGAATTTACTAACTTCTCTTATATTTTATGAGTTAACTTAGCACAGCTATGCTAACTTACTTAAGAGAGCAAATAACGCGAGATGGGATCGGTGCTAAGGGAAGGGGTGACAGCAAACCTTCTGGGCATAGTTATTAACTATAGGTTTTTCACACAACATTTTCACAAAGGGGCCCCCATAGTCGTTTAGTGACCATCTAACACTATGGGAAGCAAATTTTATGCTTAACTCACTGTTCACGACTTCATCCTTGCGGAATTAAAAGATATAGCCTATGTTACTCGGGAATAATGTAGCTTTCTAACGGTGAAGGAATTTTCGAAATTGCACAGTATTTTTTGAGTTATTTCAATACATATAAAAATACAAATCATTCCTGTAATATTAGTATAGATTAAAGAGATAAGCTTATAGATTTGAGGTATTTATGCTATGTTTATTATTCCAGTGTCAATTGTAATGGTTGCTAATGCAGAATGGACTACTCCACCACCAGGCTTTGTGTGCACATGTGCTCCGGGACCTCCGGTCTGTGCAAGCAATTTAGTAACGTATAGCGGTGTTTGCAACATGAATTGTGCACAAAATTGGATCGAACAGAGGCTATATGTTGTCCATGATGGACCATGTCTGTCTTAACCAAGCAACCAAGTTGAAGTCAACCAAGCAAACTTACCAATAATTATTTTGGGGAAAATCTTGATTTGTTTTGGGAATGTTTATTTTAGGAAATTATATTAAATTCTAAATTCATGATTATTATTGTGTTTTATTTTGGTAACAACACAGACACTAGATTTTTTTGAATTCATTTTAAAGGTCAAAATTGCTACCTTCACATTATTTATTTTTCATTGCAATTATGTCTGTTTTGCGTTTGTTTTCTATATCTGTGCCATAATTTTATATAACTACTAGCGACCCGCCCCGTCTTCGCACGGGTGCAATTGTTATGGCTGTTATAATCAACGTTTACGGTTTTACTGCAGTGTATTTAGTGTTAGCATTGTACCCAGGCGAAATCGGGGCGGGTCGCTAGTGTATTATACATAAAAATCTATATATTAAAAAACCGCGTCAAAATCCGTTGTGTAGTTTTTAAGATTCAAGCATATATAGGAACAAACTTAAAAAGCTTTATTGTTTTACATAATAGTGTAGATACCAACAGTAATGACCAAGGACATACTAACATGGACTCCACAACCTAACCAGGAGACAGAGGAACACCACAGGGTTTAGTCTGACCTGAGTCTATAGGCCCGGAGCCCCACACAAAGCCGTGCCTGCTGGCCTTGACGCATGGATAGCGAAGAGAATAAAACCATTCCCGTGTTAAAAAAGCTACTGTAAATGCATATTATAAATACATAAAAATTCCACTTACCCCATCAATAATCTGACAGAAGTGTACCTCAACACTAGCGCTGTTTATATTA
>QDHC01007271.1:223033-233483 GCA_013186455.1 Papilio dardanus tibullus
TTTATCTGGAAAAAACGTTTATACCTGTATTTTATTTATTGTAGCTAACTATAGAACATTATATCTTGCTAATATTATAAATTTGGATGGATGTATGGATTCTTTTTCCACTGGAAGGATTTTTGTGGGGGAGGGCACGCATCGGTAGAGGTATTATCCTCTTGCTGTGCGTCTCCTCCTCCTTAAGGGTAGGCAACGCATCTGCAATTGCAGAAGTCTATGGGCAGCGGTCGCTTCGCTATTTCAGCGGGTCCAGGTGTCCGCTTGCTCGTTTGCCACTTAATAATATATTTAAAAAAACGATGTATGTAAATATTGGATGGATGGATGGTTACCTCCAAAACGGCTTTACGGATTTTGGTGTAATTTTATACAAATGATTTACAATTTTTTTTAATCCGTACAGACGGAGTCGCTGGCGCCAGCTAGTACACAATAAATGCTATTAGCTAACTATATAACTTACATCGAATATAGACTTCAACCAAGGCAATCGTTTGAACGGTGTAGAGAAATTAAAATGTCCGTCCGTATGTTGCGCGCCGCCGTACCTCAAGTCCAATTCCCCGATCTGACTGCGACCCGGACAGTACATCTTACCCCTGGAAACGGTAGTTTGTGAACTAACGTACTAATAATATTTACTACATTCTAGTAACTACGCCATAGTTGTATTTTGTTACATTTTCTACCACACAAAATGCATTAAATAAAAACTCTTACATTAACGGACGAATTTTCAAACGCCACTCATATTTAAGAGCGTCTTACATGTTAAGACCACGCTTAAACTCCAAATTCTACGGCTATCTTGTTTAATTTTGACATCTTAGATTTTACGGGACGCTTAAATTTGAGTGGCGTTTGAATATTCGGCCGTAAAACTGAAAAATTTCGACATTTTGGATAAACATAATTATCTCATATAATAAAGTAGCAATTACTATTAATATTTAATAATACACTTCATCATAGAATTTAAAAAGAATCATAAAACATTTGATTGGCACGCCTGGAGTAAGACCCATCTACTGAATAACGTGCCAACTTAATACTTAGCCACTCACTTGAGTACTTGATAGTTACGTATCATATCTTGTTGATATGATCCCTTGATATTAAACGTAGGCTCCTCGTACAACGGCGTGGTCAGGGTATAATCTACATGTTTTGAACCGTTCACGTCCCATTTGTACGACAATTCGTTATCTACATTCTTGTATCCAGAATTAGACGTCCAAGTTAATCTCGCGTTACCGTCTATACTTTCATCTTGGACGAGGAACTGGAAATGTTTGATATTTTCTTATTACGTAAAGAAAAATATTTATTATTCGAACTAGAAATAAGTGTTAAATAAAATAAAGATTAAAGCTAAAGAGCGTCGGTGGCTCAGGGGTTTAGCTCTTGACTTGTAAACTGCAGGTCCCGAGTTCGAATCCCGCCATGTACCAATGTGGTTTTCGATTTTCGATCTTCATATGTAGATATTTACCCGACGCTCTTAGGTGAAGGAAAACATCGTGATGTCTGCACATATCGACGAAGAAATTCACGCAAAATACGCGCTAGTCGTGGAGTTGCGGAAAATGGAGCCCATCATGGGTCGAACTACACTATTGAAGTAACAATTTGATCCAGACTCACCTTCCCTTTAAGACCAGTAAGGATCTTTGTAACATCAGTTTTGTATTCTGCTAGTAATACTTTTTCTTTAGTATCAACATTACTTAAATCACCATCTATATACAATGTATGTACATCTACGTTAGGCTTAGGTAATATTGCATTGATCACTAAGTTTATACGTTTATTTATTAGATAGCCGAATGAAGCATTACCACCGATCCTGGAATATTAAAATAGTGGTAAATGTACTGTTGGTTGGAAGTTTGTCTCTTTGCAAGAAACAAGGTAATTTTTCTGTAAGTGGAACACTGCGAGTTTCCGTGACTGTACATAGTAGGACCTGTTATAATGTCGTCTCTTTCGTTCTCTTAGAAAAGGACAGAGAGAGCATATCAAGTAAAACGATATTTAAATTATCGCGGGTTGCGGTTAATAAAAACTATAAAGTCTATAAAAACAGTCTATAAAAACTATTAAAATAAATTATTACTTACTGCCAAACTTTATCCAAATCCATTCTAAAACCGGCCTCAGTCTTATCCAGTCCGCTAGATGTATTATTACCAAAGAATATGTCTAAATCGACACTTCTTTGTAACTGCTTTACTAATTGACTTCCTATTGCCTACAAAATAAAGCACAAATTAGAAAAAACTAAGAAAAAATATTAAAATAACGTACGTATCGAGTCCCTTAGTGTCAAAAATCTTCACTTAGGGACATATAAAATAACAATTAAACGAATCTGAGTGTTACCGTAATATATAGGTCTCCAATAAGGAAGCTCCATTTTAGGTCACCGTCTCCCTTCATATCCGGCAGCTCATATTTACATAGCAGATATCCAGTCTTAGGACCAAACCTGATAAACAATAACAGTTTAAGTATAGCATTTTCATTATATACTTTAGTTATGGAATGGTGGACGTTTGGAAATTGATCTGGTGGCCGTTTAAATAAAGAAACGGCAGACGTTTGGATGATGATCCGTTCGGTATTTCGAGGATGGACCGGTCCATCGGTCGTTGTCCATTTGGATAGCGATCCGTAGCATGTTTGGATACTGGAATGGTGGGCGTTTAAATAATGAAATGGCGCACTTTTGGATAATAATCCATTGGGTATTTCGAGGATTGACAAGTGTCTACTGGTCGTTTTCCATTTGGATAACGATCCGTAGTATGTTTGGATACTGAAATGGTTGGCGTTTAGAAAATGGAACAGTGGATTTAATTTTAATCCAGTGGACGTTTGAATATTGATTCACTGGACGTTTAGGTAATGAAACAGTGGACGTTTGAATATTGATCCACTGGGCGTTTAGATAATGAAACAGTGGACGTTCATATCATCTCGAGGACCCTTAGATGATGTTTATACTTTAGTAAACTCACACAAAATCAGTATCTCCCTTTAAAAAGCTTATTTTCTTGAGCGGCGTGGCGGCCTGTACGCTGAGCACGCGCCGCAGGCCGGGGTACGCGTCCACGCGGGACTTGAAGAATATCTCTTTGCCTTGTACTTGCGGCGTATCCACCTAGGAGTATAAAACTTGTGATAATTTGGACACTTTTTGTAATCATTTTTAGAAAGAGTTAAAAAGTGACGGTACAAGGTTTCTTAGATTTTTATATATTAAAAAGTAACAAACGAGCAAACGGCTACTGGTTTCGCTGAAATAGCGAAGCGACCGCTGCATCTGCAATTGCAGATACGTTGCCTACCCTTAATATACGGAGGAGACGCACAAAAAAAAGATAATTCCTTTTCATATGCGTCCCCTCCCCTGCTAAATCCATTTCCCCTTCCAATTATTTCCTTATAAGAAAAGGATCATCATCATAATCATACATACTTTTAAATAAATATCGGTGAAATTAGCTTCCATTTCAGCTCTAGCGTGTATAGTGGCTTGGATATTGGAGCCAGCGATGTGAGCAGAGAGGCCGTACACTGTATGCGACGTCTCAAACTTCATACGGACAGAGATCTGTTGACCTTGACCTTTAGGTACCAGGACTACAGACATCTGGAAGATGAATTAAGTAATTTGAAATGTTTATCTAAGTATGTATTTATGTGCTCCTGGTACTGATATAAAAGTCAATAACCGAGTTAACAGATGTTGACTTTCATTGTGACTCAAATTATATAACTCTACGGCTTCATTAGATTAAGTTCGCGATAAAAACGAAGATTTCGCTTCGGGGTAAGTTCGTTTTTATTGAAGTTTCTAATGAAGCCGCAAGGTAAGTCGACATTTGTTATACTCATTTTGTTGATTATAAACGATGTTTATTGTTTTAACTTTTAAACAATTTCTGTTTTTTTTGTTCCTAAAATATTCGGAACATATTAATCAATGTTTTAAAAGATAATTTAGAAGAATAAGCATAGATATATTTCAACATTTTTCAATGAAATACAAAAGGTATAACCTCTAACGGCTGCCTGTTGGTGACTTTACCACTGATGCTGTACTCCGTGGAATCAGTCACGAATGAACCTCGTATATCGTCTTTTTCGAACTCCGCTATTATCTTCATTGCTCTGAAAAAAAAATTTAAAACGTTATAAAACATTTTCATGTTTACGAGTATTATAGTGACTTTTATGCCTATTCATTAAACCGAGTTCGCAATATAAACTTACACTAAAGTAAAATCTATTTTTATCGCGAATCCGATCTAATGAAGCCAGAGCATTAGAGACCACTAAATATAAAAAATACTTTAAATAAAATGTCATATAATTCCCACCTGAATCCTTTATGTGGGCTACTAAGTGCGACACTAAGCGATGCGGGACGTTGATCCGCTTTCAAAGAGTAATAACTTTCTTGATTATTGAAGTCCACGATTAAAGTCCTCTGTCCACCCTCGGTACTGTACTGCAGCGCGATATCAGATGCCTCCAGTACTGGTACGAGCGCTCCCCGCGCTTTGAAGCGCACATGACTCGAAGGACGCCACACCGCGTCCGCGAATAACTGAAGATATATATTTTCTCTCTTATTTTAATGGACTTTACGTTACTCTTCGATCATCGGTGAAGGAAAACCATCGTGATGTCTGCACATATCGGTGAAGAAATTCAAAGATATATGTATAGTCACGCAAAATACACGCTAGTCGTGGAGTGAAGGAACTGGTCATCATGGCTCGAACTACTACTACCGTACGCTTCATTAGACCGACTTCGGGCAAGAAAACCGCCTTACGCCAAAGCAAAGTCATCGTTTTTATCGCGAACTCTGTCTAATGAAGCCATAGGACTAGAATGTTAGTCATATAATGCAAAACAGTTACTATGAAATAAAGCTTAACAAGTTATGTTGAAAGTTGACACTTGTAAGTCCGCTCGGAATTAAAAACTTAGTAAGTAGTCTATGTTCTTCCACATTATGTTCTACATTTGTGATACATTTCATAGATTAAGGAAGTACTGGAGATACCTTCAAACATCTATCCATAGTAACTTTAACTTTTATAATATTAGTAAAATTTAAAGAGGAACTGTGCAACTTTCAAGGACACAAACTGAAGGATACCGGCAATTTTCAATATCAGTCAAGTCTTTAGGAATCAGTTTTTTTTTATAATTGAAGTATACACGAAATACGATTAAAAACATTACCTTCAATAAGAACAAATCTTACACTAAGGTCAAGAAAAAAGCCAAACACGAGACAAAACATATCATTTAAAAATTAAAAAAACTCACATAATTATTATAATCACCCTGCTGTATCTGTATACCTCCTCCCATCACATTCTCTACATCGGAGAAGTCCTTCTTGAACTCCATCTTGATGTAATAGTCCTCCAAGTACGTGGACGTCAGGTTTAGACTACCAGATGTCTCTATGAAAGGATCGTCCAACTGAAACATACGATATATTAAATTAATTTCTATATACTATAAAATGCTTAAAAAGTCAGATATCAAATATTAAAAAGGAAATAAAATTAAAAAAAAATAGTTAAAAAGCTAGAATAAATTACAATCGTTTTTTAACTGAAATGTGTCAAACTAATTCTAATAATATAATGACTAATATTACACTGCATTTGGACTGGTACGCGTCATCTAGTCTATATTCCTACTCGTACCCGCATCTGTAGTACTCGTACCAGTATTTAAGAACTCGAACCAGTATCTGTAGTACTTGTACCATTATCGTTAGTACGAGTACCAGTATCTATATTATTCATACCAATGTCTATAGTAGTCGTAGCAGTTTAAATAGTAGTCGCATCAGTATCTAAGTATTCGTACCAGTATTTATAAAACTCGTACCAGCAACTATAGTACTCGTACTAGTATAGACACTAGCTATTCTAGAGAATACTCCTACAAGTACCTATAGTGTTAAGTATCTAAGTATTCGTACCAGCAACTATAATATTCGTACCAGATTCTATAGTTCTCGTACTCTTACCCGTACCGAATATGACCATACCTCTAGTCGGGCGAGTGCGTTTACAGTGAAGGAGGGCATGCTGATGTCTGCTGCCATCTTCCAGAGCGCGTCTTCAAGTCGGGCAGAAACCCTGGCTTCGAGACCTGGTAGTACAGCTAATGGGGTCGCGATACCCACTGACGCTAAGTACGACTGGTACGCGTCGTCTTCACCGCACTCGTACTCGTAAAAGATTTTATATGAGATCTGTGGAAGTTATAATATACGTGTAGAAAGATGAAGAGACAGAGGTATACAATAGAAGGGTAATAATTATGTTTATTACTAACTGCTTCATTAAACCGAGGTTTATCGCGAACGCCGTTTTTCGCGTGACATCGGTTTAATGAAGGTTAACGGTAAGTGCGGCAAATCGTATGTCTAAAAAGATTTTATGAATAGACAATCAAATATGTTCAATATGATCAAACAAACTCGAGTGTAAAATGTAGTTTAAATACAAACCTCATGCCAATAAGTGCCGTTATACAGCAGAGCGACACAAGTCACGTTGAATTTCTCTCCAATCGTGATATCGACCGTGTAAACCGACTTTAACTCTTTAATAGCTTGGAATGGTGTCACTAAGTTTAGAGTGTTACGCATTTCCGCGTACGTCTGTAAAAATATCGTTTTAAAGTAAAAAAGTGTTGTCAAATTTGTATTGAAACATGCTGTCGCAGTTCTTTCCGAATAGAAAGAGAGAGATAACAATATGTTTATAAGTCGTTTGTTAAAGTTAAAGATGTTAATTTTAAAGTGAAATACAGCATAATGGATGAAACTTATTGTTGTCTCGGTTTTTTCAAATAGAATGAGAGAGATAACAAAATGTTTGTAAGTATTTTTTAGTCAAAGGTAATGCCACACGGGCGATACGTTACGCCATGCGGCTTTTCTTTTGGGGTAATTAGTTCAAAAATGTAAAGTAATTAATTCTTAATTTTTGACGATTGAATTAAAAAAAATACCTCCAAGACGAATATATCAGTTAGAATGATCGGTGTTTTGTTCGGTAAGTATAAGGTTGCGTTCAATTCTAAGATGTCCTCTTCATCAGGGCCCACAAACTACAAAAAAAATCAACAGCTTAAAAAGGGAATAAAAACCCATTTTGCTACTAGAAAATTATGTTAAAATCAGGTTTTAATAGTTTACCAATTAAAAAGTAAATAAGTTGTCAATAAAGTTAAATAATTCAAAGAAAGAAAGGACAATTAGACCTTTCCGAATCTTACCTTTTAATCTTATTTTTTAAAAGTTCTTTTTTAATGCACTTACCTTCATCATATGCGCGTGGAATGTAATCGTTGGATAGTACAATGTGTCGAGTACCACATTCGCTGTTGTGTCAAAGTTCTCTACGAACATATCCGGGTCGCTCGGCTTGTGTTGGAAGCGGTCCTTTATCACATCTAGTAATCCTTTACCTTTATCTACCAATAGGATTGCTATACCAAACTGAAATAAAAGTATATTCAAAATTATTTAACGGTTAATTAAAAGTAATTTATTGTAGATTTCACATACTAAGCGATTTCTTCAGTGATGATTTAATCATTCTGTGTGCGGCTAATGTGTTATTTTAATTTTTAACTGCTTACGAAAACATTATTTTTATAGAATTCGTATGTCTATTTTGCACGGTAACTAAGTTTCAACGGCACATGCGCATTAAACTTCCTAAAGTAAATAAGTAAAATAAGAATGACAATAATGTCTTTGTTCAGGCGTTTCGGTACTGGAGTGTAATACCACAAAGGTATCGCTGCGTTATCGCAACGCCGGTGTGGCATCTCTCTAACAACACAATTGATATAACATGTTGTCTCTGTCTGTTCTAAGAGAGTGTAAGAGACGACAATATGTAATTTACAGAGCATTTAATCTTTATAAACTCACCTTATGTTTGGACAGTCTCATAGACAATTCAGTATCCAACCCTCCGGTCACACCAAATACATTTTTCAATACTAATCCGTTTTCTTCAAAGCCATCTAGAGGTGTATACAATTTGTATACATATACAAAATCTAGTGCAGATCTCCATTGCCAGATACCAGTGAAACCGAAGTCCATCTCTGACCAACCCACGCGGAAGTCCAGCTAAAAGGTGTAAATATAGTAATTAGCATTCGAGTTGGCACGTCAGATATAAGAGTACTCTTTGACTCAACGTGCCAACTTAAACACCGAGTAATACATTAAAGGTAATTTTTATATAATTTAGTTTTTATAAATCCTAGTGCCTCTCCGCCTAAAATTCAAACTTCACTCAAATTTAAGCGTCGCTTAAAATCTAAGTGTTGTCGAAATTTAAAGAGATCGCAGTAGAATATGTAGTTTTAGTGTAAACACATGTAAGACGCTCTTAAATATTTGAGTGTCGTTTAACATTCGGGCTTTGAGATATCACATTGTTAAGTTCTTCAATATTACCGTGGGTATACCCAAAAAAATGAGTCAAAAGCATTAAATATCTGTTTTCTCAAGGATGAGGGTAGTTACTAACTTCCTGGTGCGCGCGCTTGGCGGTGAGCATGGCGCGGTTGAGGTACTGTATGGGCAGTGCGATGTGACCGAACACGTGGAACTCTTGCATCGACACCAACTTCAGCAGGAGCTCAATACCTAGGCAAATAAAAATCACATATACGTATTTGTTGGTAACTCAAGCTTAATAACGGCCAATTGAAAAATAATCAATATGGCCGTGTTAATTTCACCGTAGCTATGG
The DNA here is from genome assembly GCA_013186455.1 of Papilio dardanus tibullus. Taxonomy (NCBI): domain Eukaryota; kingdom Metazoa; phylum Arthropoda; class Insecta; order Lepidoptera; family Papilionidae; genus Papilio; species Papilio dardanus. The sequence continues at coordinate 231,862 of QDHC01007271.1, forward strand.
TATCTCCTCGATCGTATCCTCCAGCGTTTAAAGTATGCAACACATCTGCGATTTCAGTTGTCTATGGGCAGCAGTCACTTCGCTATTTCGGCGAATCCAGGTGGCGGCGCGCTTGGCATCTTATTATATATATTTTTAAATAGTAGTCCACATTAAGGCATTTCTTATTTATCGATTCATTTACCCTTCATATCTCTTACTTGGGACTTCACCTGTTCGTATATCATAATACAAGCTGTCGCTCGCAACTTTGGCCACGTGGAATTAAAAAAAAAACTTAGTAGCTGTGTTTTTCCAGATTATTTTCTATATCTGTGCTAAATTTGATCAAAATCCGTTAAACCGGTTTGGAGATATCTTCAAACAGACAATCAATCCATCGTAACTCGCATTTATAATATTAGTACAGTTCAACCTGGATTACCGAGTAATCTCTTTAAGCAAGAGTCATTGTCCGGTCCTGACATTTTTTGCCCCTAAAACCTGTATAAGAGAGAAAGGTCTTCGACTGTATTACCTGTAGTAGAGTTGGGCGTGACAACCATAGCGACGAGATGTCTGTCACGCTCGACGAAGCCGAAGCGCGCGGTGAAGCGGGACACCTCGCTCGCGGGACTCGTCACGTTCACCACCAACATGCAGTTTGTTATACGACGCATGTGACCTGGAACACGACATATAGGTATAAAGATAACTGACCCATTTTAAACCCCATTACAGTTCACCCTAGATAAGCGGGAATCCAAGAGGCCGCGATATTTGTTTTGTTTATAGAGATTTGTCTCTAATCTGAGTTTCTCGCTTAAGGAGGTACCCAAACGGGACCAGAGAATGACTCTCACTTATAGAGGTTTGTACCTTATTCAGGTTTGACTGTATATGAGTTAATCGTAGGTACATATAACTTTATTTACCCTACTAACGGTCACCCGTAAAACAATCTTTTTCTAATAGCAATGTAGCTTTCCAATGGTCAAATCGACAAAGTAGTTTTAGAGTTATTTCTATACATATAAAAATACACATCTTTCATTATATTATTAGCATAGATGACACGGCCTATAAAGCCTATAATCCCGACATAACCTATCTTTACCCCTATAAAGATATGAATGCGTTAGGCATTTCCCCACGTAAAAAAAAAAAAAAAAAGCATAGATGACACGGAAACTTCACACCGGTCTTCTGAGAGGTATTGAGACTTAAATAAACACTTACCATCAACATATATCTTGACCACTTTCTCCTCCAGATCTAAGTAAGTAATGCCCTTGATGTCTCTCTTGTGACCGAGCACGAACTCCGTGCGCAAGAACCCGCTTGTATACCCCTGGGATTACAAAAAAAAATACATTATAAATACAATACTATTACTGTATTTTAAGGCAAGTTTAGATAGTTTGGATATATTGATAAACTGAATTAAACTAGGATAATAAAGGTTTATAATAAAAAGTGAGTAACAGGTTGGTCTGTGTTGAGTAATTACTCAAGAAGGACACGCGTGGCCGACGTGTATGGTTTGTAGTTGTATAAATGGACTAATGTAGAAACAACAAGTAAGTACGAGTATGTCAGGATTGTAAGTAAGTATGGCAAACGAGCAAGTGGCCACCTAGATT
>QDHC01007271.1:234091-247285 GCA_013186455.1 Papilio dardanus tibullus
AAAAAAAAACATACAGACGAATTGAGAACCTCCTCCTTTTTTGGAAGTCGGTTAAAAAATGAGTAACAGCGTTGGTCTGCGTTGAGTAATTACTCAAGAAGGACACGCGTAGCCAACGTATATGGTTGTGTAGTTGTATAAATGGACTAATGTAGAAACGACAGGTAAGTACGAGTATGTCAGGATTGTAAGTAAGTATGGCAAACGAGCAATTGGCCACCTAGATTCGCTGAAATAACGCGTCCGCTGCCCATAGACGTCTGCAATTGTAGATGCGTTGCCTACCCTTAATTTATGGAGGAGACACACAGCAAGAGGATTCCTCTTCCTATACGTCCCCTCCTCCGCCATATCCTTCACATCATTTCCTTATAAGAAAAGGATAGGAAGGGAATGTGGACTGAAATTAGGCATCACACCATCCGTGATCCTACCTACTTCTATTTGTTACGGGAGTTATGTTGGTGTTGTATTCAATACGAAAATTATAATATTATTTACCTGGAAAGGCGTAACAAGAGTCACTCTGCCTGTAATATTATTCTCCTTTTCACCTCTCTCCAGGTTCCATGATGAATTGATCATCAGCTTGCCTTCGTCATTGTACTAAAATAAATCACACATTTGAATACCCTGATACTGGTTTGGACTCTTGCATAGCTGTTATGCGCGACTTTGTCCATAAAATTTTAAATAATTATAGCCTATGTTATACATGGATAATTTAGCTTTCCAACAACGAAAGAATTATAAAAATCTGTTTAGTTTTAAAGCTTTAAATAGCAAACAAACGAATCTATTCTTAATAAAAATTAACGGCCGAAGTTTGAAACGCCATTTAAAAAATATCGCTTAAAACCTAAGTGCTGTCAAAATTAAACGAGATCACCGTAGAATTTAGAGTTTAAGCGTGGACTCAACATGTAAGACGCTGTTAAATATTTGAGTGGCGTTTGAAAATTCGGCCATAAGTATAGAAGACTGTACTGTTTTGTTTCCGTAATTATATAACTTTATCCCTTATTCTAAACGTACCTAACCTTTTAAGCACACTTTTGTTCACAAGTTAAGCTTAATTTTTACAGACTTATAAAACATACAGACCTGAAAGCTAAGCAGTGTATCCGCACTCTTCTTCCAGACCGCTCTATGCCTTGCTATAGCCGCGGCGCGCGGTAGTGTTGGTATTGTGGAGTTAACGAGCGCGCTCAGCTCGCCGTAGAACTCATTAGGTTTGAACATGTAGTCAGCGAGTAAACTGAACGCGAGGTAGTCCTCCTGCCATTTCATACTGCCGTTTATAGCTTGCAGATTGTCTTGGTAGCGCCACCTATAGGGTCACGATGAAAATATTGTAATATTTTGGACTTGGCATAGAGTAGTTTATAGAAGGCTAAAGCATGGTTGGATTGTGTGGAAGGAGATATGCTGAAAAAAGGGGTGAGTTCAGATATGACGGTCGATAGAGAATTATGGAGAAATATATAGTGTGCCGATCCTACATAGGGACAGGCAGGATAATAGCGTAGTCTATTCAGAGTTGTTTAGCGGTTATTAAGTCGCTCAGGTCCCGCCTAGTGTCTTTTGGGAGGTAGTTAGTACATTTTTTTTAAATTGGATAAAAATATTAAAAGCTCTAAAATTATCTTTTAACTAGTATTTAAATAAAACATTTTAGACATTTTCAAACGTTGTGACGGGCATACCAAAAAGGTTTCTAACCTTGCTATCTTGTTAATATTATAAGTGCGAAGGTTACGATGGATGGATGGATGTTTGTTTGAAGTTATCTCCGGAACGACTCATCAGATGTCGATGAAAATTTGAACAGATGTAGAACATCGTCTGGAAGCAAACATAGGCTACTTACTATGTTTATTTCCAAGCAGACGAAGTACCGGGCGACAGCTAGTATGAGAGGTTGCTTACATAACATTGAAGGCAGTATCCCGCCAGCCGGCGAAGGGCGTGTCCAGGCTGGAGAGCAGCGCGTACACGGTCTGCTCGCGCGCCTCCGAGTACATCTTCACCTGCCACAGTACCGTCGCGTCGCTCGCCCACCCCATGCGCACGCGCCACTCGCAGAACCAATCTTATATACAACATATACCTTATATATAAAAAGTTACTATATTGTTTATCCTAGTTTTTAAAGGTAGAGGAGACAATTGTAACGCTCGCAAACCAGATTTTTTATGTAAAGATAGCCTAAGTATCTAATTAACTATTCTAAGTGTAATAGTTAATGATAAACAGCTTCGTCTATCAAATAGAAATTTCTTATAGAAACATAAGTAGGTAAAAATTGCAATATAAATATAATCTACAATAGGGTTGTCACAATTTAAACAAGTAAATTAATCAAAACTCACCTTTGAGTAAAAACTCAAACTCTCCATTGACAACTCTGCCAGGATAATACAAGGCGACATGTCCCGCGCGGTGCCAGCGACCTTTACTATCGAGTTGTATATCTACGCTCAACTTCTGTGAAGGGTCGCGGTTCGCGTCCCAGTTTATAGACGCGCTCAGACGCTTTTGTAACTCTGTACTAGACCGCTGGTATGATATTTCTACGTCGCGTAATCTAAAAGATGTGGTAAAGTGGTTTTTGTACTAAAAGTGTAACCAAAAAACTGAGTTATAATGCTGAAAGGTTATACCTCAGTTTCTGATAAACAAAAGTGGACCTTTTTCATATGTTTGCAATCTTTATGCTTTTGTGGGGTTTTTTTTCGTAGGTTTTAAGAAACAATTTTTCTCAGGCTTATTCAAATGTATGAGCAAATTCATAAAAAACAACCTTAAGTAATTAAACAAGCACTTAAAGTTTTCAATTCCAAATATCTTAAAGCCGGCAACACATATGGTTCCCCTGCAATGCGCAGGTCCATGAGCGTCGGATCAAATAACTTTAGGCGATTATATAGGTGCTCATTTGCCCCCATTAAGTAAACAAACAAAACTTAAATCCTTTACAGAGATATCACTAACTAGCTGTTGCTTGCGACTTCGTCCGTGTGCAATTAAATAACAATTAAATATAGGCTATGTTACTCGAGTATAATGTAGCTTGTGGTGCAAGAATTTTTGAAATCAGTCCAGTAGTTCTTGAGTTATTTCAATACATACAAAAATACAAAGTTTCTCTCTTTATAATATTAGTATAGATACATACTGGTCGAAGTGCAGATGAGCGCTGACATCAGTTTTATTATTCAAATCAGCGTTTAAACTAAGACTGTAGGCTCTGCCGGCCGCGTCCACCTCGCCGTACGTACTGAACCTCTGTTCGGCTACAGATACATGACGTACTAACGCACGGTAACTCTCCGTGTTGTACTCGCCCTGGACGAGATTTAAAACCATTTAACCCAGTGATTCCCAAACTGTTTTGTATAGATTCTATTGAGTTCGGGGCTTTGGGGTGTAAAGGTGTGTCGGGTAATAAAGTTCAAAGTAGCACAATTTGGAGTAGAAATACTTTTAATATGTGATCTTTGAATTTAAAGACTAATAAAAGTTTGAAAAAGGTATACGAAAATTTACAAATAATATTACCTCTGTCTTTAGACAAATGTCCTTCTGATAATAATATGTCTAAACAATAGATTATACCAGATTCATATAAAAATTAGATTTTCAAGTCAAGATCATTTTTTTTAATCTATGCAAGATAATTTAACGTTCCACAATTTTCCCTTGAATTTCAGTTAATCAACTAAACGATATATATCACTTAGGACCTAAGTTTCCACGTAACATACCTGTCCAATAAATGTAATTTGTCGATTATCCTGAGTGAAGCGCGCATCGACTAATATATCTTTAAAATGGCTACTATTCAGTATCAGTTTGACGCGATGCGAGGCGAGGTTCGTCTTAGACTGGTCTTGGTATAGTGCGTCCACGTTGAAGTCCACACCCGTGAACCAGATACCCACAGCATTTAACTACGGAAAACATGTACTATGCTTTAGTAAATATTACATACATAATCCCTTAATTTAAAGATGTATAATACTCTAGTGTGTAACTTGAAACTTCCTAACTTGTTACTCGTATATACCAACATGGACCTCATTTAGGTTATTCGTGTATACCACTTTGAACTTCATTGTTTATCATGAATACCAACTTGGAACTCATTAATTTTCGTGTATATCAACATAGACCTTATTATTATTCATTATGTATACGAGAGTGAACCTTACTTTTTGTCGTATATACCAACATGGAACTCATTATTTTTCGTGCATATCAATAAGAACCTTATTGTTTATCTTGTATACCAGCATGAACCTTATCGTTTACCGTGTATACCAACCTGGAACTCATTAGGTTGTTTCTCGTGCAGCTTGGCGCGTAACGTGCAAGGATGTAAGGTGGGTAATGTGATGTTTGCTTCAGCGTCTACGTACAACTGCGAGCCGGTGGGCGCGAACAAGTACCCTGATAGTACGATCTCACGTGACTTCGGATTGAAGTTTAGTACCGCTAGTGCTGAATACTTTGGTCCGGTCTGGAAAGGTTTTTTCTTATGATTATTGAGTTGAAGATATTACTGGACTTGATAATTAACTTGATTTAAAAAGGTGATTTGAAAGTATACTTTAGTTTTTAACCGGAAATTAATCTTTTGGGTAGGGAATAATAGATTTGACATTGTAAAAATGGAGAATTTCAAATAGCCCTTTACTTGTAAATCGCTACTAATCTTATGCGTACGGCTAAAGTCGAAACTTTTTGCTTTTTTGTTTACTTACTTCTTCGAAGTTAAACTTCAACAATATAGGTCTGGGTGGTCTTGTCATAGACAGTTCCGCGGCCAGCTTCATACCGCTCAGTTTATTTATACGCTTGAATGTGACTATAAACGTTGGATCTAATTTCTGTTCACGTGATGAACTCACGTTGAAGGCGATGTCAACATGGCTTTGTGTTTTCTATAATAATAAAGTAATTAAGCAGTTTGGAGAAACATAGACAATATTTAGTCCAATTGCGGATTGGGAAGAACCATAGATTACATATAAAATTATTTAAATTACTTTGAAATCATGTTTTAACTTGCTATTATGATCTATAGATCAGTCAAATTTGAACTAAATTGATTTAAAATATTAATTAAATATATCATAGACAAGAATGTGGTTCAAGGCCGAATTTCCTTGTAAGAAAGCTCAGGCAGTTTGACGAAATTTAGAAAATGTAATTAAATAAAAAAAGTATCTAAAAACTTACCACATTCCTTAGCACAGCATAAAAGTTGTAACCCGGATACGCAGTGAAGTCCATAGACAATTCTCCATATAAATCTTGTCTATAGCCTTGTACTCGTTCACTATACACTCCTTCTAACTTTATAGTCTGCTTAGGATTCCTATAGAACTCATAGTCGAGTTGTAACTTAGCACCATGAGTAGGTCCATTTAAAGTATAATAGCCGATTAAACGACTCGCGAGTTGTCGTGTTTGGAAGTCCGTTGTGATATCCCATTGTGTGACACCGCCTTTAGTTTTTACTTTTACCGTACCTGAAACGTTTGAATTAGTTTTATATGAGCTAATAGTGAATTTTAACAGCTATAGTGAGTAAACTATTGCTATCTCTGCATTTTTCAAAGAATGAAAGGGATAACAATACGGTTCTTGTACAAATGTTAAGATAATGGGAAAAACAGTGTTTATAATCACGTGAGGTTTTATTTAAAAACTATTTGACCCCACTCCTCCCGTGGTGGTGTATGATGAAGTTTTGCACTACCCCCTTTAACCCAAAAATCTCGTGATACCTTACTTCAGCCCCTCTAACCCCTGGTGATGTTTGGAGATTATTTTCAAGTCCCTTTGCGCCCCTGCCCTTTTCGAGGATCAAGTAAGTAGAAGTAGAATTTCGATCTTTAGGAAGAGAGCTAAATAAACTTTGTAGAACGTTATCTTTTGCATGCATTACCAGTCCTAGTAATTCATATTTACAAGGATTTTATTGTCTATGTCTTGTACTTACCGGACAATTCAGCGATAGTTTCATTATTGACTACCCAATACGCATGCGGTATCCAGACATATCCGTATTTTATGTCATGTCGTTTTATTGACATCGTCGTATCAAATTGTTTTCTTCCATCAACATCTAGACTTGCTTGTAATGATTTATCATGAGGTAGGTTCCGATAGAGTGCGCGAGCTCGTATCGTACTTCGTGCGGATTGTAAACTTAGTGACGCTGATGTACTCGTGTTTGATATTATCATTGACGCGTCTATCATACGTTTCTCCTATAAAATAATATTACATTTTTTTTATATTATAAAGTGGCAAACGTGCAACTGGCCACCTGAATTCGCTGAAATAGCGAAGTGACCGCTGCCCATAAACACTTGCAATTGCAGATTCGTTGCCTACCCTTAATCTACGGAGGAGAAGACGCACAGAAAAAGGACAATACCTCTTTCTATGCGTCACCTCCCCCGCCAAATCCACTTCCCCCTCCCATCATTACCTTATAAGAAAAACATAGGAAGGGAAAATAGACTAAAATTAGGCCTCCGGCACCACACTCGTCACCCGAAACACAGAATTTCTTTCATTTCACGCCTGTCTTCTGTGTGGTCGTGATATTTCACCAGGCGAGCCGGACAATTCGTGCGAAGATGTCAAAGCGGGCTCTACCACTGTTAAATACATCATCACACATACATCATCATCATCCTGTAGTGGCTATGGTTTAGTTGTCTCTCAAGCATCACGCCATGTTGACAGTCGTGACAGACGTCCCGCCGGCGAGAGGCGGTGCGCGTGTTGGGTACGATTATAGACGTGGTGTAGTAATCATTGAGCTATAATATACCCCTAGGACTGGAAAGTTACACTGCTCTTGTCCGTATAGGGGGTTGGCACAGTATGTACTAGTCCATACTTCGCTATCAGCAGTTATTTCTGAATTAACCCCTTTATTCAGCATATCTTCTTTCACACAATCTATCCATACTCTCTCTGGCCTTTTTCTACATTTGTAGTCGTCCACATACATATGTATGTTTGAAATAATCTTACATAGATATATAGATTTGTATCATATTTATATTCGATTAGTGATCTCTAAGGGATTCCCTAAATGTAGATTTAATTTAAGAAACGTAAATATATAGGCTACTAGATTTATTTAGCAATCTTAGTCGGTTTTATATCGATAAAGGCGTATTTAAGTGTAGATTTTTCATACTATATTTCTTAACTACCCTGAATATTCTATTCAACAGTTTTTATATGATTTTTAGGTAAAATTAGATATTATATTATTTGGTGGTAAGAAAATTACTTACCTTACTATCAGGGGTGTCGAAAGAGAAGCCAATAACGTTGGTGGTATCATTCTTCTGCCATTTGTACTGGAATGCGTATGTCTTAGCGGAGGGGTCCGCTTTCTCCAATGATAGAATGTACTTAGCGGGACCACTCATTAGGAAGTAAGGTGCGTTGTGTAAATTCGTCATGTTGGGGAACTAAAATGTTAAGAAATATAGTTCAGCTAGGTCCCCTTTGTTTCATTTAACAATCATATAATATGTTTTTAAGTTAATTTTCGTCGGTTGCTCAGGCGTTTAGCTCTTGACATGTAAACTGCAAGTCCAGAATTCGAATCCCGCCATGTACCAATGTGTTTTTCGAGTTGCGGAAAATGGAGTCCATCATGAGTCGAAACTTATAACCTGTTTTAAGTTAATTTTCTAATTTTTTACGTTCTATAGTAAGTTGTTTTACACAGCAATTCAATTGCATTAGAACGTTTATTTACAATATTTTATTGGTGTCAAAAAAGTACAATGCGGTATGTTGTTGGTGTCTCAACTTTGAATGGTTAAACGTTCAAATTAATTATACAATTTAAAAGATCGGTAAATATTATAAAAATGCATTCCACAATATACAACAGTGTAGTTAACCTATAAATAATACTTTACTGGTATAAATGGACGGAGTTTAAATTGATTGCGAAGTACAAAACAATATTTTTATTTTAATATAAGTTTAAAGTACTTCATGTTACCAGAAGGAACTCTACTCTTTCCAGTGTCTGTCAAAACTAACTTTGTATCATTGTGTACCTGGAAAAAGCAAAAACTTCGACCTTGTGAAAGTAGGATAAGGACGTGGGGAAGATGTCACTATACCTGGTAAGCAGCACAGAGCTTGATACCAATAGCGCGGTCGACAGTGGTCCAGCTGCAGGTGCTGCGCGCGATGCGGTTGCGGTTCAGTCCCGGCTGCTGCAGCTCGCGCTCGCCGTGCAGGATCACCAGCTCGGATCTAACACAAGCGTTGCAAATGTACCTAACTAAGTTGTCTACTTAACTATAACTGTAGTCTGCGTTTAATTAAAAACAATTAATGAGTGTAAAGCAATTAATCCATTCAACGAAGACTTAATAAGCAAAATAAACGCTGTGATTTCCATCCGGCGATAAACACTAGATAACGAAGTAATAAGAAAGGTTATAATTTTCTTTAACGGTATATTAATAATACTTACTTGGCAGCAAATATCTCCTGTTTATCTCTCGGTAAAGATAGATCCAGTCTGCCTACATTCAGTCCGCGTAAACTGAGCTTAGCTTCCACCGCGGTGGCGGTGTAGAGACGCGCGCTCAGTCGTACCGCGCTAGAGCTGAGCGAGCCTGCTAGTACGCCCATCGTTGCAGCTATGTTCACTGCCACACTGGTACAATAAGTACTACATTTAGTACTACAGAATCTCGAAAGATGGGAGTTAGTATAGATTAAGTTTATAAGAGATGGTTTTGAAGTCATTTAAAACTATTAAACAACAATTACCTTAGTATAGTTAGTTTTTAAAGTCTTCTTAAGTATCATAACCCGACAAATCAAATTGCAAACAGTTTTTAATACAAAGCACAAACAAATACACAATAAAAATCAAATCTCACCTAGGTCTTATCATCCCAGCGAAATCTAGATTCCCCGCCTTCTCAAATCTATCTACCACAGTTCCCGACATCTTCGTATCGACATAGCTGGTGCCCATCAGGTTCATATTCAATGGTAACCCACAACCAGTCGGTACCGAGAATGTCGTATCGAGGAACAAAGAAGCCTTATTGTACTTTATTTCCTAGTAAATAAGAGATATATTCGCTTGAATGGTGAATATATAAAACATTATGTTTCGTTTTAATATTCAGGAAACACAAATATATTAAAAGACCAGATAAATTTAATTCAAGTCACTTTTATGCAACTTACCTTTCCAGACAATATTTCCAGTACTCGTAACTTCGGATTTAACTTTTCTAAAGACTTAACAATCTCATCCGGACCTTCAGCACTCCAGAATGATATTTCATTCCCAAAAACTTTCAATCCTAACTCCGCCATTGGATATCGATGTTTCAAAGCATTATTCTTATAACCTAAACCATCGACTTTCTCTTTTAACTCATCAGCTTCGTTTGTAGATCGCATTATACGTAATTTATTTATTTTATCAGTAATTTCAGTTTTACTCCAAGGACCGTTCTTACCAAAGAAAGCTTCGAAGTATTTTTCGAAACCTTCACCTCGAGCTTTGATCTGGAAAATATTTCGTACACTGACAATATACCCGACTGTACTTTAAAATTAAAAGAAGTAGAATTGTTTTTTTTTATAATCTTTGTCTAAGCTAATTGCACTTACTTCTAATAAATTGATAGACTCTCCAAACATATCAACAGTAAGATTTAGTGACGCCGAGCGCGGTATGTACGAGTCCGGAGAGAACACTACATTCGCTTCATAATTACCACCTGCAAATACAAAAATCAATATTAAAAACTAGCTCATGCCCGCGAATCCGCTCAGAATTAAAAAAAAAGTAGACTATGTGTACTTCCAGATTCTGTGTCAAATTTTATCAAGATCCGTTCCATTCTAGTGATACCTTCAAACAAACATCCATCCAAAATTATTGGTAATATTTATATTAACCTGCATTATACTGATCGAAGAATATACTCTGTTCGTAGTTCCTGGAGTACATTCTGAAGTCAGGACTGTCGTCCAGGCGCGGCATCGTGTTGCCCGACAGCAGACCTTGTATCTCCACGCGGGAAGGCAGCGATGACTGACCTAAGTTGTTTAGATGACTCCATACGAATGTTACAGCTGGGGAAGAGGTATTTATAATAAAATAATTATAAATAAGAAAAATTACAATAAAATAAAATAAAATTTGTGTAAAAAACAAAGACGACAGGTCAATAGAAGTATCCCATTCAAAACCCATATATATACATAATTAAATATAACAAAAAACTTATTTCAAGCGTTTAAATAAAGATTTGACATGAGACAGAATTTTAATAATCAACAATATATCATTCGCCACTTTGTTGAGATTGAATTGAATTAATTCATAGTTTACCATATTCTCCTACTCAATTCTTTTCTTTCGACACTCATGAAAGAGTATCAAAATGTCCCATCATGCTCTTTTATTACGATTTTTTTTATGTTTGATTAATACTATACCTTGATTAACAGGTTCGTTCTTGAGCACGTTGAAAATCCTTCTTATAATATTAAGATCTGGACATCTCATCACTTGCAGATACGAAGCTATTCGCACTTCTATATCTACTAGTTCTTCACGGAAAGTTTCTAAGAAATATTCCCTACAAATTATAATACAATACACTGAGTATTTGTGTAGAAAAGTATAAGAAAGAAACAACATTCGAAATCTTTTGTATGGAGTTTTATTAAAAATATTTAGGAATAGTTAGATAACCATGCCATTATACACTAATATATGAATAACCAGAAAAAAGTTGTAATGTATTACTGATCATATTTATAAAAAAAAAATCAATATTAAAAAAAAACATCCAAAAAAGAAACTATTTTTTGGTCGATTGTGATATACCAGTGTGCGTTCGCACGTACACAATATTCGAGGATAATGTAGCTTTCCAACGGTGAAACAATTTTTGAAATCGGCCTAATAATTTTTGAGTTACTTCAATATATACAAAAATACCAATATTTTTTTTATAATATTAGTATAGAAGTATAGATTACAATTACCTAGTTTCAGTACATGGTGTTCGTCTAAACGCGTCTATCGCGGTGAGCCGCAGCTGCGTCGGTACAAGCGAATCACCTATCACACTCATCAACATATCCGCGAACTGTACTTTGAAGCCGCCGATATTACCTAACGCTTTGATAGCGTATGTCACCTGAAGGTTATTTTTTTAATTTAAAATGCCATTTAACACATAAACAAGTTTTTTTATATATTACAAAGTGGCAAACGAGCAAGCGATCACCTGGACTCGCCGAAAAAGCGAAGCGACCGCTGTCCGTAACCTCTGCAATTGCAGATGCGTTGCCTACCCTTAATTCGCATTTTCAGCGAATCCAGGTGGCCGCCAGCTTGTTTACCACTTTATAATATAAAGAGAAAACTTTTGTTTTTTTCTAGAATCGTTTATTTATTTTACTTACCTTGTTTCTATCTTCACGCGCAGCATTGTGTAGACCTTTACCAATGACTTCCATAACTATATTTTGGAATTCCTCTAAAATTTGTTTCGGAACTTCCTCTTCGCAACATTCTCTCACTGAAAACAACATTTAATGTCGTATATATTATATTTTGTAATAAATATAAGGATAAGTTTGCAATATCATGTAGTAATTATGACAACGGCGCCATAAAAAAAAATACAAAATTGGACTTACACGACTTTCCGCTATGCCTGCAGTAAGAGTGGAGCATAGAGGAAACGGTAAAACTAACGATTTTATCGTTCTTTTGCTTCTGTAGTAATTCCAACATGCTTTTTAACATTTCTATTCTAGGCCTGTAATAAGAAAATAATTATAAATGACAAAGTTTTTTATACATAAAACAAATCATCTTTCTGATGTGAAATACAAATTTAGTTCAGCTGCTCTAATCCATTGGTTTTCCAATATCATTACACGTACAAAAACATATAGTCATCCTTATCATTATTTTCGAAATAAACAAAGATGACTATATAATTTCAATTAGGTGTATCTTCAATAAGCCACCATTAGATAAAGGTTCAATAGAACCACAAAACCATGTACAATAAGAGAGATTGTTGAGTTCAGGTTTGAAATATACAATCGTTCGAAAGTTTAATGACCGGAAACAATAAATTTTCTTAATAGCGCGCAGCTAGAGTTCAAAATACGTCCTATAAGTACTAAAATACATTACCTGGGTATCATGGCCATAGACATGAGCCATTCGTGCCGTGTCTCCATGTCAACGTCTTCATCCAGCACCTTGTCTTTGATCAGTTCCACGGAGCCTGTACTCGCTATATACGGTAATGCGTCTAATATATGTTTACTGTGAAAAATAAATCGAATTAAAATAAAGCGAATGAACTATTAAAGCAATACGTTAAACTATTAAAAAACTTTATTGTACACTAACGGCCGAATTTTCAAATGGTACTCAAATATTTAAGTCCGTCTTACATAAATCCATGCCTAAACTTCAAATTCTACGGCGATATCGATCAATTTTAATGTCACTTAGATTTTAAGCGACGCTTAAATTTATTAAGCGTTTAACATTCGGCCTTAAGAATTTTTTAAAGACCACAAATTATTCACATTTAGTAGTTCCTCTCCATTTATAACCCTACGGCATCATTAGATCATTGTCACGCAAAAAACAGCCTTACCCGGAAGCAAAATCTCCGTTTTTATTGAGAATGTGGTCTAATGAAGCCGTAGGGTATTAGTATAATATTGTACTCACACTGCAGCAGGACATATGGTAGGTGCTCTCGCCAGTAGTTGCGCGAGCGCAGGGTGGTGCAGCTTCCTCGCTGACCTGACCAGTCTCCCCCACAGACCAACTATGGACCCGCTGTCCATGTTCTCATCCACACTAGACTCCTCGCCATCTGGCGTTTGTTTTACTCTAGAATTGAATACAAAATTCATATTAAAATAAGTAAATTTTGTAGGAAATTAAAAATTTAATGGAGATATGTCAAATAGTAACTTCTAGCATTATGAAGATAGAAAGACAAAAAAATATATCTTATGTAAGACAAAAGAAAAGTTTTCTAGTCTATATACAGGGTGTCCCGTAAGTCGACGCCAAAACTGAAACAGGTGATAGAGGAAGTCCTAAGAGAC
>QDHC01007271.1:257003-267775 GCA_013186455.1 Papilio dardanus tibullus
GTGCTTATTGTGTACTGATTTCATTTTGTTTTTATCCCTATTATTGATTTAATAATTTATTCTAGATTTAGTTTTAATACAACGTATAGATACATATAATTCGTTACAGAAAAATTTACTTATTCACGAGGTATATTTACAAAATCCTAATGAAAAATAATAGCAATAATATAATTTGTATGGCACTGGTTCTTAAAGAGGAGGTGGCTTATGTTACATGATCCGAAATGTATCTAGAATCAATTCTAAGCTTTGAATTTTATAAGGATAAAGTCAGAGACAACTATAGAAGGGTAACTAAAATACCGTGTACTCTAATATCTAAGAATGCCTTCATCGGCAGTCTGTGTACGGTACAGGGCACCATTATTGCTATAAAAAAAAATACAGGCGCTATTTTCATAACAATTAAATTTGAGTTCACTGACGACAAAAGGAAGCAATTTAATTAAAGAAAAGAACAAAGCCAGTGTTAGCAAATAGTATTCAACTACGTAGAGATCTTCGACAGAAACAGAATCCGCTTCTCAAATCCCGAGCGATTTTCTGCAGCAAAGGCACCCTTTGGCGACGAGTAGTGGCGAAATAGAACGTCTAATTAGGACTCGAGAGTGCGAGCGACGATTTCATTACGAATGTATGAAGCCAGCACAGGGACGTGGCTTGCAAGCACACGACCTGTACAATGCTCCTTCCTTGGCGTAAAGTGGCCAGTTAAACCAGACCTCCACTAGTCCTTTTGTTGCTCAATTTATTTAAGGGACTTCCACACGCCGAGGGAGCGAGGGGGATCATGTAACGGTGGACACCGATTCCCAGCTCTTTCCTGCAACGCACGACAAAAAGTCGAAACGTGTGGGACTGCAGACGAACCCGTTTCACCATACAAGGTCCTCGGCGACGGGCCGCTTCCCAACGCAACAGCACACATAATATTGTTAGCTGCCGACGATGGCTTTTTATGTCCGATGCATTATTCGATACTCATTTAAAATTCTAACATGAGCTTATAAAGAGAGTTCGCCATTTTCATGCGGTCCCCTGCTGTCGGCGGTCGTCTTTACCCGACTGAGAGTGCATCGAACAAAGAGTATTTGTATTAAATACGGACGGTATCGTGTGTTTTATTGCTTAAATTTATTACGCAAATTCGCCTTAGCCCGCCCGCGTAGGTTTTGGCGCCCACGCGACAAAAATCGCGGGGGCGAATACGGAGGCTTCGCGTTCAAACGTGCGCGCGCGCCGACTGACACACACGTTTCGATAAAAAGTACTTTTTTTTAAATAAGCCAAATACAAAAAAGAAATTCGGTACCGTATTCAAAACCGGTTTTATAGTGCCTCAGTGTTGCCAGTGACACGAATTTCGTGTTGTCAGATTTTGAATATCGAATGACATATTATACGGATGTTTTGTGTTTTATGAATGGAATGGGATAGGAAGTGACGTGATGCATAGTGGTGCGCCCGCGCCGGCTCGGTGGGCGCCTCTTCGTGGACAATGAACGGTCGTTAGAGCGGAAAGGTGAGTTCTAAAGAACGATTTTGTTTTGACTGCGTTGAATTACATTCATTCACAGCTTTATCCCAACTGACAATGAGATCAAACTGTGCCTCTCGCAATGTTTATGTTTGTAGTTTATCAATAAAAACATATAAATAAAGTTTAGTTGAACTTAAATAAACAGTCCTTGATTTATTATTAGAGGAAAACAATTACATACTAAAAGCACAATTTACTTAAGATTAATTATTAAGCAATTCTAAACTGCAGTAACTTAAAAATCGATACCGTTCTTTGCGTCCTTACATTACTCGTATAATACACAAATGTATTGATTGAAAATCGAACATTGCACCTCGTTTATAAAATCTAAGCGTACTAGAATAGTCAGACAATTAGACTATCGAAGGGATAAAAGTTCTTGAAGAAGCTTTGCAGTTAAAGGAATAAGAGGACAGAAGGAAGAATATAGGATACATATTAGAGAAGTCTATGGACGGTTTAGAAAACAATTAAACCTTCTTGAAACTCTTAGCTTTATGCTGCAACCGTTTTGTTTAATTCCAATATCCTTTGAATATCTTTACTAATATTATAAAGAGAGAAACTTTGTATTTTTGTATGTATTGAAATAACTCAAGAACTACTGGGCCGATTTCAAAAATTCTTTCACTCATAGAAAGCTACATTATCCCCGAGTAACATGGGCTATATTATTTAATTCCACGCGAGGAACAGCTAGTAATTTATAAATTGTTATTCTCTCAGTAATGTAAATAGCGAGGTGAATGTGAATTGCTAATGTGTTAACAGTTTACGTAGTTACGTAAGTTAAGTTAAGTTTAACTTAACTTTATTAACAACGAACGCAACCTTTACGTTCACGATAGTAGCGGCCATTCAAAGCCCGCCATACATTAATATTAATAAGGATATCAAGTGATTTAAATCTATACAAATTAGCATATAAAGTAAAAAAAATAAATTAAATAAAGATATTTTTTTAATCGATTTTTTGTTGATTTAAACAAGTTAAATAGAATTTGTAATAAAAGTACTGCATTAAAAACTTTAACTAGGGGTAGGTCCCCCTTATTCCGAAAAAATGTATAAAGTAATGCGATAAACGAGGACCGATAAGTCATCGATTATATGATACTGGAGAACACTCGGAAGTAAATAAGATAGACCAGGGGTCTCAATACAGCAGTAATAACGCTGATTCTCGTTTCAGAATAAAGCGGTTAATGTTTCAAAACTTTATTCCGTACGTTTAGTTATAATATAGGGACTTAAAAAGCGTCGGTGGCGCAAGGGTATAGCTCTTGACTTGTAAACTGCAGGTCCCGAGTTCGAATCCCGTCATGTACCAATGTGTTTTTCTATTTTCGAATTTCATATTTACATATTTATCCGTCGGTCTTACGGCGAAGGAAAACATCGTGATGCTTGCACATATCGACGAATAAATTCAAAGATATGTGTGAAGGCAACCCAGGCTATAGCAGCGTGGTTTATAAGGGAAATGCTGATATTTTCTTATGTAAACTTAACGTTATAAGATTTAAAAAATATATATTAATAGTCGAAAAGTATGCTTAACCTTTTAATAATTTTACCGATGGTTTAGTATTAAAATAATTTATTTAAGTAATAACCGTTTGTCTTAGTTTATAGAGAAATACCTTCATTCTATAAAAGCGTAACAGAACAAATATGCTATTTAAATTAACTAACATACAAAACATTTGAATGTTTGTGCGTGGGTGAAGTTAATGTGCCACGGGTATTACGAAACTATGCCCGGTTTCTTTAGTCTATTACTGAGTTTTGACTGCAGTGTTTTAACATATTGTTGTCTCTTGTTTGTCAAAGGGAATGAAAGGGACGACGTTATTCCAAAACGTCATGAAAATCCGATGTTACAACCTGATAGAATGACACTAATCCTACGGCTTTAGACCGATGACACGCAAAAATGGCCTTAGGCCGAAGAAACATTTCAGTTTTTTCCGCGAACTCGGTCTAATGAAGCCCTAGGGTTATATGTAGTTCTGTTATCTTTTATGTTATATTTATTTTTATTTTATACGCTTTAAATATCAATAGATTGAATCTTTCATGGACTAGGGCATCATAAAAGTGAGGTTAGATAATTGAAGATGTTTCGATATTCTATTTTAACTGTTGTATTCTAATATTCTTGTATTCTACTAATCAGATAACAGGATAGTGAAGATAAATTAATAACATAATTGTATAATGTGTAATAATTCAATAAGTGATATATTAAAGCATAACTTGCGTTGATAGCTTTAATCTGAGACTAATATAATATAATATATTACGAGCTGCGGATTCCTGAGCACGTATGTCGTTAGTGTCGCCATCTATTGAATCTACACTATATCTCTATGTTATTCTTGATTTAAATCTCTATGTAAATACTAGTTGTTGCTCGCGACTTCGTCCGCGTGGAATTTAAAAATATAGCCTATGTTACTCGGGGATAATGTAGCTTTCTAATGTTGATAGAATTTGAAATTGAAATCGGTCCAGTAGTTCTTGAGTTATTTCAATACAAACAAAAATACAAAGTTTCTCTCTTTATAATATTAGTATAGATAGATCAATTTAGAGTCAAGAGTGTAATTGACTGTGTCACTGGAAGTCAAAAAATTGTTCACGAGTTTTTGCTTCTTATATCAACTATTGAATTTATTAACGTAATCCTGTAATAAGTAAAAGATAGTTTCGCTTTGAAAACTTCGTTTTTCATATGCACATATTTCCGAACCTCTTACGGTGAAGGAAAACATCGTGATGCAAACTGCACATATCGGCGAAGAAATTCAATGATATGTGTGAAGTCACGCAAAATACGCGTTAGTCGTGGAGTTGTGGAAAAAAGGAGCCCATCATGGGTCGAACTTACTGTACAGTACTAAATTTAGAAAGATTAAAAAACAAAAATAATGTATTATATCTCAATATGTAAAGAAGCCAGCTGAAAATCAGCGCAGGTACGGCTCAGTCCGTCCCTGCTTCGCTGAGCTGACACTTACTTACTCACAGGTGTAATAAAATATCATGTAAATTGAAGAGGTTTCCAAACTATTTTCTCTCCAAGACTTAGTTGTTATTTCCTTTGACTTTGTGTCCCGTCATTGATTACATCTGGTCTTCCGGCCTGATGGCTTTGGGAACTACTGATCTAAACTAAAAGTTTTTAAAATATTTCTCATAATCGATTCGTTTCCTCAATTAATATATTTTTATTAACAATGGCTTGTTAATTATAATGTTATATTCGTTACATTATACAAAGTCTTTTATTCCCGTTTTCACCAACCAACCCCTAAAGTGGTTTTAGATAGGTGTCTTTTTTCTCCCTAAATCTAACAGATCCTTTACGGTCTAAAGGGACACTTAACTGTTGGTGAAAACGAAAGTAGTGTTAGGTGACATTTAAAATGCGTTAAGGGTTACCTAAAATTTAGGGATTGTTGTTGAAAACGGCCATTAGTAACGTAAATATTCGATTACGCGTAGTGAAGTTTCCGTTTAATTATAACTTGGGATTATACTTGTAGATATTGCCGCCACCTGTATGTCATAACTTTACAAAGTTAATACGCAAGACGAACTACGCAATTAGGGTCTGTACTCTTGATCATAATCCTGGTAGAACGTTACCACTGAGGAGAAACATATATAAAAATCGTCGTATAATTGTTTAGCAAATAGAAACTTATAATCTCTGTTTCCTGTTCTGGGATATCGGATACTAATAAAGACAGAAACTTTTAATTTTTGTATGTATTGAAATAACTCAAGAACTACTCGGCCGATTTCAAACATTTTTTCACAGTTCGAAAGCTACATTATCACCGAGTAACATAGGCTATATTTATTAATTTCACGCGGACGAAATCGCGAGCAACAGCTAGTTTATTATAAACCCAAACAGTATAGCAACAATTTAAAAATCCAATGATAGGTAATTTTCCATTGCATTGGTATACAATTTATTATTCAGTCAGAAGTTGCCCACGCATTATACTACCAAACAAGCGATGACATATTCAGGACCGAACACTAAACACTTGAAACATCGCAAACAAAAACAACCAATACTTACTTACCTGTATAACTTCTATGTATATTATTTTAAAATATTTGTAAGTCTTGGCTTAGTGTCACTTTAAGAAAAATACAATAGTGCTGGGTCCAACAAAACAACGACGTTCCGTTATTAACCAAAAATATAACTGCTATAAGTTATTTTATGAAATAGCATATTTTATCTGTGGTCTCTGGTGTGAGAATAGTGTTTCTTAACAAGAATAATAGATAGCAATAGATTGTACGGTATTGGGAGACGTTTTGTATCGAGTATTGAATTTGGCGTCAAGCCGAGTGACGCCGCGGGTCCCGCGTTGGCGGCGCCTAAATGACTACAATCCGATTTGGAAGCTCTCCGTAGGATGCTGTTATAAGCATCTCGTGTTATAAATGTGACTGTTTCTAAGTATATTATACGAAGCGATGTTTTGAAGTTTCATTACTATGTTAGTATTAATTTAAGTTTGTTTAACACCAGACAATTTGTTGGAAAACACTTTGGTATAATTTTTGCCTTTTAATCGACTTCCAAAAGAAGGTTATGTTTTAACGATTGCGCATTGACGCAGTCGATAATAAATAGAAAGAAGACACAGAATGGTTACAGTTTAATTCATAAAATGGTCTGATTATTTTTAATAATGGAAAGTCAGTTCATTCACATCTAATACCAGCTATTTTTATGTTATAAAATGTTAAAAATAGCGTATACAAATCAGGTATTTTACGTTGCAGGAACTATAATGCAAAATAATCAACGCGATTATCCGCGAAAGCTTTTAAGCGTCGAAACCATTATTCCGGAGTTACCCTCACATACACATAATAATGCACGTTAAACAAACAAGACCGCTATTAACAACATCGTAAACAATAATTTAGCGTTTATCGCGTTCACACGGCGTTGCGTCCAATCAGCTCCGCGCACGGGTCCCGCGAAAATATTATAATAGCGAATATCAACGAACCGTTATTTAGGTCACATCACTATTGTTTACGGTAATTGATGTACTGCTAAACTATTTGTTGTTATTTTTTTAAGGGTAAAGGGTAAATAAGTATGTACACTGACGTTAAAAAAGCATTGTTAACTCTATAATTCCATAATATGTTTCCTAGCACTTAACGTTGCAGATGTCCATTATTTTTCCGATTCTCCTGTCAACGTTCTAATCTATAGCTTAAGCCGGCTACATTCAGTTGTGTACAGTTCTCAGTTTTGCCTGCACACGTCAGGTTTAACAGCACATCTGTAGCGGGCTTTTGAACTTAATATCTTTAGATTTTATTAATTTTTACGATTTGTCTCGACTAAAATTATTAGAAATTGCTTTAGACCGTAAGATAATCATTGTTGTTATAGGTTAACGAACTCGTATGTGTTATATTTGTTCGTGCTTGGGAGTCTGTTGCCGCGGGCTCTTCGACTCTTTGTGATAGAAGCAACCGTTCGGTCTGTTTACGCAAATTAAAATCACATTTCTAATTGACTTTGTACAAGCAATTCGAAGTTGTCTTGTATATTTAAACATTTAACTTTATTTAGATAGTAGGTACTCGTTCTAGCTTCGTTTGTAAATAGATAAATATAAAATACTAGCTGTTGTTCGCGACTTCGTCCGCGCGGAATTGAAAAATATAGCCTATGTTACTCGGGGATATTGTAGCTTTTTAACGGTGAAAGAATTTTTGGAATCGGCCCAGTAGTTTTTGAGTATTACAATAAATACAAAAATACAAAGTTTATCTTTATAATATTAGTATAGATAGCATGGTTTGGATAAATGTGAATTCTTCAACAAATAAAATATGTACTTTAAAAATCTAAGATCATTCATGTATGCAAAACTATAACTAAATCACTGAAAATAAGTTAAAAAACAAAGTTTGTTTAAAGTTTAAAGTTGTAGAAAAATATCCCCGTTCATAATTTAGTTTGGTGAAAAAACTTCAAAGGCACAAACGCTTTGACGTTCGATACTTTGTAAAACTAACAAAATTATCCAAATTAGCTTTTGTTTAATAAAATAATGTTAAAGCTTTTAAAATTTTTATAGTATTATTGTTATATACCTAACTATGAATACCCCTATAATTAGGTTCTATTGCCTGTTTTCTTCAACGAACCCCTAAAGTAAATTTTGATATGTGTATTTTTGTTTAAGGGTCTCCCTTAATCTAATACCTAAATTGATTTTCACCATGCTATGTGTCACCTATTTCACCACACGTGAACCGAATTGTCACTTAAGAGCTTAGGGGCGGAATTTCGGGCACGTAAATTTAAGGTATCCCCTACGGTCTAAAGTGACACTTAACTGTTGTCCCTGGGAATTGACAAAAATGTATGGAACTGACATTGACATTCGATAAGTGATGTGCTTGTCACTTGTGAGAAATCGAACGTCGTTGTCAGTTCCATACTTTTTTGACGTTCGCTATAGAATCGCTTCGTAGCGTACGTACTTTGGGTAGGCCCCCAGGTCAGATTTTTTTTTTATGTAATTTTATTGATGAATGCGGTAATCCATTAGATGATAAAATAACGCAAAAACTCCGACAGGAAGTATAAACATTTTAACAGATTAAATATTTCGTAAACAAACAATGGTTTAATTAAAATAAAGAGCTTTTTTATAATAAACTAGATGTTGTTCGCGACTTCGTCCACGTGGAATTAAAAATATACCTTCGGGGATAATGTTGCTTTCTAATAGTGAAAGAATTTTTGAGATCGGCCCAGTAGTTTTTGAGTTATTTTCAATACATACAAAATACAAAGTTTCTCTCTTTATAATATTAGTGAGTAAGTATAGATAATAATGTTTAGTGAAGGATTAATTATCGATCTGTCTGAACCTGCGCAAACAGTGGTAGAGCCCGCTTTAAGATCTTCGCACGAATTGTCCGGCTCGCCCGGTAATACCACGACCACACAGAAGACAGGCGTCAAACGGAAGCAATTCCGTGTTTTGTCGCAATTTTTGATCCGCTTTCCCTTCCTATCCTTTTCCTATAAGAAAATGATGGGAGGAGGAAGTGGATTTTACGAGGGAGAGGACGCGTAGGGTGAGGAATTATCCTCTTGCTGTGCGTCTCCTCCTCCGAAGATTAAGGGTAGGCAACGCATCTGCAATTGTAGATGTCTATGGGCAACGGTCGCTTCGCTATTTCAGCGAGTTCAGGAGGGCGCTTGCTCGTTTGCCACTTTATAATATTAAAAAAAAAATCTAAATTCTAATTCTGTTAAATGTATATTTTGCAAAAATAAGTAAGCCATGGCAAATAATTTTATAGTAGGTACTCGTATACCTACATGATAAGTTTCAAAGACAGACTTAGTTTTTAATTAAAATTCTAAGATCGTGAATCATTAAAACTTTTATGTAGTCTTTAAAGAAGGCTAAATATTTACACAATCTCGTTCTAGAGATAAACAGTTGCTTATACTGTATTCTACTGTTTGTTTAGCAACTTTATGCCGAAGGCTGTTTATATAGACTGCTTTGTACGTCGATATACGACTCTATGGTTGCTTTTAAAAGAATTTAATGTTATCATTTTGTAGGATACTTTAATTATCAATAATTTTCAACAAAAATCTTCTACAGGTTGGTGTTTCGGGCAAGGATGTAGTAAGTCATAGATTAAAAGGAGCAGATGAGACATGAAATATGTCATGCTGACAGCGACTCTGACACTTTTATACGAAATATATGTAAAGTGTCAAAGACAATGACATAGATCTTTGGTTCCTTTCTCCGTATACGATTTTGTTCGTTTGTTAATTTTTCATACGTCCCAGGCAAAGGCTTGAGACATGATGTTATTGGTTCAAAACCGTTATTGATGCACACACAACATACGTATGACGTAACCTAAGGCATTCTTGGTCCCTCAACCGTATACGCTATAGCCATTTCTATGTCTGTCTCTTTCTACGTATTAAGTTTAGTAGAATAGATTATATATTTTCCATGGTTCACGATCGTCACATGTTTTCGTTCATAAACCTTGTTTTTTATCGTAGAACCAATTTTATTAGTGCTTCTCTTTATGCGTTTTAACAATGGAAACCAACAGTAAACTTATAAGCTGTAAAAGGCACTGTAATGTTATATTAAACCGAGGCACCCCGCTTTAGACCTCAGCGAATTCAATTAGGATTATGTCTATTTGTTTATTCTATGACCTGGCTGAGGGTTTTGTTTTTTTAAGACTTTATTTTATGCCAGTGTGTTAATTTTAAAGACAAAATAGACCGCTGGTTTATTTAAAAGAGTTGCTAATAAATTATTGTATTAAATACATTGATATCTTCATAGGTAAAACAATATCTGTAAAGCGAACGTTACAATGTTTTTAATAAGACATTAGTGTAGATTTCTAATACTTAATCTAAACTTAGCGAGGCCATTTTTTACCACTTGGTGAATAAGAGTATGGTACCTAATAAAATTAGCTTGTGGGTTAAATCTTAGAACATTTTCAAAGATAAAAAACATAATAGTCATTAGCGAGAAATCTGATCTACATAATCTTAACCTAGCCTCGTTAAAGCTTCAATATTACATTCAACTTGACAATTTAAAAATCATCTTAGTAGCTATTTAATCTTGGTAATAAAATGTATATGTCATTTAATTCACTCACGTGTAATCGACGCGCGCCTAATGTGTAGGTAACAGTCCATTAATCATTCAAAAGGGCCCTAAATCCATATTTAAGGCGCGATGCTATCGCCCTGACGAAATTGTCGATTTCTCCGCGACTCGGCACGCAGGTATGATCGATGTGGTTCTCACTGGGTCGCGCCCACGTGCTAAGCCGCGCTTCAACTTAAGCTATGCTTTCATAACGATATGAGTATTTCGTATTTAAAAAAGTTTATTCTATATCTTTTCGGTGGTTTGGCTTAAGGCGTGTTTTTATTGAATTAATGCAGGAAATTAAGTTTGAAGAGTTATTAGTACACTACTAGGACCCATGGTATGCTAATACCATCATGGGTTGTAGTATTTTCACTACATCAGCGAGCAAGTATGGTGTGTTTTAATTTATAACTACTAAAGTATATTATACTAGCTGTTGTTTGCGACTTCGTCTGCGTGAAATTAAAAAAAACATAGCCTATGTTACCCGG
>QDHC01007271.1:268238-284326 GCA_013186455.1 Papilio dardanus tibullus
TCGGCCCAGTAGTTCTTGAGTTATTTCAATACAAAGTATCTCTTTTTATAATATTAGTATAGATTAGTATAGAAAGAGAGAAGTATTTTTGTATGTATTGGACTACTAGGCTGATTTCAAAAATTCTTTATTCCTTAGAAAGCTATTATACATTATCCCCGAGTAACATAGACCATATTTTTTTATATTTTTTGATCCCACGACGACGAAGTCGCGAACAGCAGCTAGTATCTACTAAAGTAAGAAGATCGACAGTCACTAACGCTTATCGTTATTTTACATTATGTTGAGTTAAGACAGCATAGTGAAAATAAACTTTATTTCGCCCACAATTAGTTCGTGTAAATTGGCCTTTCAAAGTCCGCTCAGGTATTCAGGTTAAACGATGTACTTCTGCATATTATATTAATATAAACATAGCGCCTTGTAATTATTTAACGATAAGGTCACGATTCCTATGCAAATGTGGCCGTTAAACGTGGGAAGAAACTTGTACCAATAGTATGAGTGTTATTACGGAGTTTGGGACTACGGGATCTTTGTTTGATATTTTCATTATCCTAGCCACCGAAAGATTAAACGTCTACAATAGACAATCAACCTTATTGAGACTTGATTAGGTTCATTATTGAATCCGTAAGTAACAAAAGTGCTAAATGATGCTAAGCATTTATTGTCCGTAGTAATTTTATTTTTCTTTTTCTTTTACAACTATTATCAGCTTCGCTCCAGTAGTTTGATGAAAATAAAATTATAAACTTCTAAGTAGCTAATAACAGACTTAGTACCACTCGCAGCTGATGTAGGTGTAACTTATTAAACTCGTATGTTCCATTTAAATCTATAACTTAAGCTCTGAGAGACCCTTAAGCCTTGTTCGTACCAGTATAGTTTTTTAGTCGAGTAGCAAGTAGCATTTATTGTATAACAAAGGATTAGCATTTATGTAGAACAAAGGATTTACTACTGTTCGGATTCGTTTAAGCATAAACCTACGCACTAGCATAGTAATTTAGTAACTAAACGTGTGAACAGCAACATTTTAGTAGAATAAATAAGTAAATCCTTTGTTCGGATACTTCCTACTTGCTACTCGACTAAAATACTTTCCTAGTGTGTACAAGGCTTTAACGATTCTCGTTTCTATACTAATATTATAAAGAGGAAAGATTTGTATTTAAGTATGTATTGATGTAACTCAAAAACTACTGAGCCGTTTCAAAAATTCTTGCACCCAAATACACAAAGCTATATTATCCTTGAGTAGACTTTGTTTTTTTTTAATTCCATGCGGACGTAGTCACGAGCAACAGCTAGTAACATTCTATAACTAAGTACGTGATTAAGTTAAAGGGTCTGCATTAAGGATGACAAATCCTCTTGAAAAACCATAGACGTGCCTTAATTAATGGTATTTGAGAGCGATCGATCAAGTTGCAGGAATTACCGCCTTCTTTTGATGGATTGCGGGATAATTGTTCTAAGTTACGTGGCTTATGTGTAGCTTCCTATTAGCAAAGGATAGTGATTTATATCTCTTACGAATAGCTACTGTAACAATCTTACTTCGATACGTGGATTGATTGATAGATGTTTGCTTGAAGGTTTCTCATAAACAGCTGAACGCATTCAAGAAAATAGTCTATGTTACACTAGCTGTTGTGTGCGACTTCGTCTGCGTGGGATTAAATAAAATAGCCTATGTTACTCGGGGATATAGTAGCTTTCTAACGGTGAAAGAATTTTTGATATCGGCACACTACTTTTTAAGTTATTTAAATAGATACGAAAACACAAAGTTTCTCTCTTTATAATATTAGTATAGATTAATGCAAAACTTAAAGCGGCTGAACGGCTCCTAACTCAAGAAAATGTTCTATTTATGTTACAAACCTCATACAGTCTCTCACATTGCAATATGATTCGTCTTCAATACGGCAAACACATCCTATATAAGTACTTAAGACATTAAATCGTTATATTTCATCGTGGTAGATCTATTAGTGCATTAGGTCTATTGTTAGCGTGCAAAATAAATGCGAAGGCGTGTCGTAACGTGGAGTTTCGAAATATGGAGGCGGCATTAGTTGACGCATGATCATCTGTCATTAGTATATGCAATATGCCACGTAAAGTGCATTTCCCACACACAATAAGGAAACACGCTCCGTTCTCACTATACAGTTTTAACTGTACAGTTCGACTGTGAAGTTTTAAGCGACTGTTATGACGTCTTGTTGCCGACACAACTGTTGTGTGCGACTTCGTCCGCGTGGAATTAAATCATATAGCCTATGTTACTCGGGGATAATATAGCTTTTTAAAGGTGAAAGAATTTTTAAAATCGGTCCAGTAGTTCTTGCGTTATTTCAATACAAACAAAAATACAAAAAAAACAAAAATACAAAGTTTCTCTCTTTATAATATTAGTATAGATAACATATTTTTAAAATTAGAATTTTATATTTTTTGATAGATGGCAAGATGCAACTTTTTAGTTCACTTTTATTTTCACATTTATAACAAAAGGTTTTGTAATTTAATTTTATTACAATTATTTTTTATATAGGTGGCTTTTATTAGTATTTCTCCGCTGTTAACATCCGTTCTTTTCACGTCTCTTGTACCTAGACGTCTGTTATAACTGGACAGTTAAAACTGAGCATTTGTAGCCGTCTTATTGTGTTTTCATTATAATGTCTATTTAGTAGGTTTTCATTATAATCAGTTTTTAACGGCTAGCTGTGGTTTACGGTCGTGAAAATATCTTCACCCACACAGTTACAACTTGCTCGATTCAACATAGATATAATCAATTTTCAAGCCATCAAAATGGCGTTCTAAATCCATTATTATGCCTACGATCTCTCTTGCATAATTTAGTGATAATATTTTCTATGTTTTGTTTTTCTTCACCTCCTAAAAGGCCGGCAACGGATCAGTGGTTCCACTGGTATTGCAGATGTCCATGGGCGTCGATGATCACCTCGGTGTTCTCGCTGCTCGTTTGCCTCCTTATCTTATAAAAAGAAATGAACTCCAAAGCTTTTCTAATCATCTGGACAGAATGTATTGATTTATTTTTTTTATGCCGAAACTTTGTAATTTTTAAGTCGCCAGAGAAATCTTCTTAGAGCAAAACCTGTAAAAATCTGAGAAATAAGTTTTATTTTCTATTTTAGTTAAACAGTGAGAATGTTATATTTAAATTATAAACAAAACTTGAGTTAAAAGCTCAGTAAAGTCGGCTACGTACAGTTTTAACTGTAAGTCGTTTGTGTCAACACGGAGTATACAGGGTGTCCCGTAAGTCGACGCCAAAACTGAAACAGGTGATAGAGGAAGTCCTAAGAGACACTAGAAAAATATAAAAAAAAATCTATGTCTAATAGTTTATGAACTATAGCATGTTCTAAATTTTCGAAAAAAAGTACACCCTGTGTTGGTTTTTAGCCTGCAGTAGCTATAACTCTTTACTTTTTTAAATTTTTATTTTTCTTGTCTAATCTTAAATAGTGTTTGTATAACCTATTGTTTAAAATTATAAGCTAACTGCTACAGATTAGAAGATAATGCCACTTTTATCCGAACTATAACGGAACGATTAAATATTCGCCCAACTTTAAATGACTGTCCTGAAAAAAAAATGTACCAACGCTAGTATGGCACGTCGCGCGAAAAGTTGGCGCATTTAATAAGGATTCTAAAATGGTATAGCACTTGCTACATTATTTCTTACATAACAGGGAAAAAAATATTTTTCTTCAAAAATCGCAATTTTTAAAAACTATTTTTATCTACTAAAAGTGATTTTGGAGTAACGAATTGTATTGTATTGCCACTTCTAGTTTAAATGGGAGGAAGAGGCATTCCATGAAGTTCGAGTAAGACAGATATTGACGCTTTCGAGTGTTTTTTTTTTCTTGCTATAAAAATTACTGGGATTAAGATTTTTTCTATCTCTGGAGCCGTTGGCTTGGTCGAGCGATGTCTTTCACGTCGGTCTGTTTGTGGCCGTCATCAAGATCGGCAGATCTTACACTGCTGATTTACTCAGCTGCTTTAATGTGTGTTCAAAGTGTACTTTGTAACTTTGTATCGTTATAACGATATGCGAACCGGTAATTTTTGAGAATATGTTAGTTGTATTGGAGCTGAAGGAAAGCGAACATGCTTTTTTATCATTTTTAGCATCCCAATTATAATTGTTTAAAAATATGGAAAATTTATCGCAAAAATAAAACTCTCGAAAACGTCAGTATCTATCTCCCTCGCTCATGATGGAATGCCTCTTCCTTCCTTTTAAACTAGAAGTGGCATTCAATGACATTCGTTACACTAAAATCACTTTTAGTACATAAAAAGATTTTTTAAAAATTGCGATTTTTGAAGAAAAATATTTTTTTCCCTGTTATGTAAGAAATAATGTAGCAAGTGCTATACCATTTTAGAATCCTTATTAAATGCGCCAACTTTTCGCGCGACGTGCCATACTAGCGTTGGTACATTTTTTTTTCAGGACAGTCATTTAAAGTTGGGCGAATATTTAATCGTTCCGTTATAGTTCGGATAAAAGTGGCATTATCTTCTAACCTGTAGCAGTTAGCTTATAATTTTAAACAATAGGTTATACAAACACTATTTAAGATTAGACGAGAAAAATAAAAACTTAAAAAAGTAAAGAGTTATAGCTACTGCAGGCTAAAAACCAACACAGGATGTACTTTTTTTCGAAAATTTAGAACATGCTATAGTTCATAAACTATTAGAGATAGATTTTTTTTTATATTTTTCTGGTGTCTCTTAGGACTTCCTCTATCACCTGTTTCACTTTTGGCGTCGACTTACGGGACACCCTGTATAGTTCGACTGAACAGTTTTAACTGTACATTTAAGCAGATCGTCGGCTTAAAGCTTAGTACATATTAATACGATATAATAATAGTAAACGATATAAAGTTGTCGTATATATTACAGTTCGTAAACAATATATATCTGGACCCAAACATGAACGATAAGGTTTGAGTGGAACCCATACAAGTTAACATGAGCTCAATTACATCGGACCCTAATATCTATCAGAACATATCAAAATATATCTTGACCTTTTGCACCTGTGTCCGTATCGTGCATGCGCAGGTATCCTTCTCCAGTTACAAGGCCTTTTAGACCCCTTTTCCACTGGGAGATTATCCGCAAGTGTAAAGTTTGGATAGTAATCGCGGCCACGCTGATGTGACTGGTTACGGTGACTTTCCGCTCCAAGAATTATGAAGATAATAGTTGATTGTGTTTACGTCAGTGGAAACTCAAGAAAGCGTTTGGTCGCTTAAGCTTTGAACGCACCAGGATAGTAGTTTAGTCGAGTAGCAAGTAATTTAGTAACCAAACGTTTCCGACCAGTAACATTTTAATATAGTAAATTAGTGTTTTTTTTCTGATTTTTTTTATAGGAGAAGGGATCTAACGAGTAAGATACTTCGAGTAGCAAGACACTCAACTAAAATACTAACCTAGTGCGAACAAAGGTTTGGTGAAAAAAGGATTTAAGAAGCGAATTCACTGGAAACATTTTACTGTATACATGACGTAATTCAAGATTCAGCTGAGCAATTTTGATAAAATATTCATTTGAATTTTGCTTTTGTCTGTCATTTAATATTAAATTGGACATTTTGTAAGTGCAACGAACTTGCAGTACGGGTTAAGTGGTCTTTATATTTCTCGCTTAGTTTTACTGTAATCAGTTCTGAATCAACAAAGTAACAAAGTTTATAGTTACAAGTGACAAAAATATAATTCTCATGTTATGTACTAAACAACGTTACGGGGTTAATGCAACGTTACACGAGCGTTCGTGCCGTAACACTTCATCAGTACATTTACCACGAATGCTCGCCGGGTAACATGTTACAATATACCGCGTAACACCTTTACAACATGTACAATTAGCAATTATCAGCATTAACAAATTCAAACTGTCACCTTAAACAGTAATAATTAATTCATGTAAGGCGCGTGGGCTTACATACAGTTAAGTTATGAAATTTCTGTTTATTACGATAAAGAAACTGGCTGAACAATTAATTCGACGTCCTATTTGAGCTAACCGGTTATTTCCATTTAAATTTTTATCATTTCATTGACGGCTTGTGGAATAATCTCGTATACAAAAGTGGGCGATGTATAAAGATTAGTATTTGTGCCTGTTAACACAAAAGCTCCAGATTAACTCCGATAGTTTCAGAACTATGAAAAAGAGTAAAAAAGAAACGAACCAAATTAGACAAAATTATAATAATATTTTACAAAAGAATACGAATTCCAACAAGACAAGAGAAGAAGAATTAAAAGAATGACATTGACAATTAAAATTCATAAAATTGTAAAAGACGTGCGGCGAGCAAAGAGTTGGCCTGTAGTGGCCAGTGTTCTTTGCAACACCAGATGAACACAGAAATAACTTGTTCACAAACATTTTTTATTGATAGAAATGTCTTTTAATATAGTAAAGAATTGACGAAGCAAAGGCATGGTAGCCATTATCCATCAAATTGCCTGTTATATTAGTACGACGTTACTTATAATGTTATCTTTCTCTTAACGTTTTAAGCTTGATAAAAATTGACGTTTTCATAAGATTACTTTAAATACTTTAAAATGTTCAAGAGCTTTTAAAACGGCTCGCTTTTTGGCAGAATTTCAAACACTTAGTAAGACGATAATGACATTGTACGCTATCGGCGCTGCCTACAATATATTAAATGTATGTGCCATCTAATTGGGACTGAAACTAAATCGGTCCTAACCTAAAAGATCTCTTAATTAAATTCCGTTTAGCGTCTTTATTTTGTATCATCTAATATTGAATTACAAAATAACGTGTTGATTTCCATGTCGATATGTAATTATAAGATTTTAAAGGCGCCCACGCACGGAACAACAATGGGTTCGCGGGCGGCGGCGGCTGGCCTACGCTGTAGAAACGTGAATGGCCGCTTTAAGGATATCAATGGAACATGTTACTTATAAAGTCGCGTTCCGCATTTTAGAATATTAGAATAAATGTTTCTTAATAAATTAAAATAAGTTGTGTGTCATTTAGGATAACAAAGATTTTTATAACCAAACCACAGTCACAGCTATTAGTCGATAAGGAAGACTTTTAGTGCAACTTTAGGATAAGTGATTATTCTATGCTTATGTTACCATTAAATGTCTCTGAGTGTGGCCCTAATTTGTTATTAAGAATCATCATTATCTCCACGATTTTATCCTACTCTTCTAGTGTCGACGCGCCAGGTTTTTGTCCTCCACGTTAATCTATCCACCGCCATCTCAGTCACGCCCTTGTTTATCATACAACCTTTCACGCTGTTAAGAATAACAATCTAATTTAATTCACTCGTATATAATTTGTCTAATTTTAAAAATGTAAAATTCATTCTACGTAATAAACAAGTCTTGCTTTGCCTCTGACTTTACTGTTAGTGGAGTCTAATTTTGTTTTGCATAAGAAATTTTCATCTCGCTATCATCAGCTATGATAAATCTAAAGTGAAGAATAATTTGTTTTTAAAATTTCAAACAGAATATTTTATACAAGTTGTTCAGTTTCTTTATAACTATGATTGTTTTTTATAAGAGAAGGGGGCAAATGGAAGCTGGCTCACAGAGGTGATCTTCAACGTCCATGGATATTTGCAACATTTGAGGAACCGCAAATGCGTTGCCGGTCTTTAAGAAATAATCCGTTCCGAATAAACTAAAAAATAATCAGATTTAAAAATACCTTTTGGCAATAGAAAACTATGTTTTCATATTCTTACTAATGCGTTAAGATTTTCGGTTATTAATTATTTTCGGTTTCGGTTATAAATATATAAAGTTTAATATCGCGTAGCAATTAATATTTATCAATAATAGTTGTCGTTCACTTGTTTATATTTACACATTTACGAATAATTAATTGCGTTTAATGATTAATTAATGATTATCTTTTATTTCAATTAATGATACTTAAGTTCTTCATTAAAATGATTTCAACGACATCGTAAATGTTGTTAAACATTTAACAACTTAACATGTCGTGTTGTAGTGTTTTTTTATTTAAATGGAATGACTTAATTAAATCATTAAGTTTCATTTATAAATGTGTTTTTATGTTAAATGTAAATTTGTTATTAGTTTTAAAATGTCCGAAATTAAATAAATGAAAGATTTTTGTCGACATTGTTTTTTAATTGTGTTATTTGTAAGTGTTGTGACTGTGATTTATTGTAGGTCTGAAAATTAAAAATCTATAAACTGAAATTGACTAAATTATTTATTAAAATATTTTTCAAACATTCAATTGTTTTGTCCTGTCTCTAAAATATGCTTTATCGATGTTATTATTTAAAAAAATATATACATTTAAAAATAATTCTTTTAATACAGGATCTATGAATAATTTAGATAACAATAGACAACACAATGGCTTGAAATACTTTTATTAAACCAGTTTTTTTTTTAATTTATACGAATTCGCCATCTGTTCGATTGGACCACATCTGTCGAATCCGTGAATAAGTTGTCTCTAGTTTCATGAATATCTTCATATTTATAGAGGCATTAATTTTAAATAGACGTATGGTACAAGTAATAAGCGAAAGCGATGAGGGATTTTTTTGAAATATTTTTGTAACAGTTTAAAAAAACATTTTTAGGAAAATATTAAACGTGCAAACAACAATCGAAACTCCATACACTTTCATTCACATAAATTGTTAAGTACTAATATGAAAAAATATGGTTAAACATAGTATGGTGTGATTTCCTTTGGTTTGATTAATTATAACGTCCCTAACTATAATAAGAAACATTTTTTTAAATTCTGAACAATGTACAGTGAACACTGGCAACTTTATGTTATCCTAAGGTGAACCATAAAAACTAGCTCAGTTATTGTGGTTGTGAGGATTCGGATTGTTTGGTATTTTTTTATATTCCGTTGACTCAGTATACGGAGGTCCTAATAATCGAGAGCTTTTTTATATATTATAATGTAAACGAGCAAGTGACCTTCAGTATTAGCTGAAATAGCGAAGCGACCGCTGCCCATAGAAGACTGCAAATGCAGATGCATTACCTATAATTAATCTACCGAGGAGGAGACGCACAGCAAGAGGATAATTCCTTCTATGCGTCCCCTCCCGCGCCAAATCACTTTCCGTTATTACCTTATAAGAAAAGGATAGGAAGAGTATGTAGACAGACTCGTATCCATCACCTACATCGCTATTTGATATTAAATCGCTAACCGCTTCGCTCATGTCTATACTCGCTATGACTCAATGAGCGCACCCGATTGTGTGGTTTTGTCAACTGCGCCTACGCAGCCGTGGGCGCGACACAGTATGCATGTACCTTTACTTTCCAATTTTAGTGACACATGACTTGACAATATATGAGGCTCGTCTACAGTTTCTCTAATTTATTTATACTCTATAAGAGTAACTTTAGAGTTGGATTTTGAGATTTCATATTTATAATCTGTAACCATCTAGTCCTAGGGGTATATGGCTCAATCATCACTACACCACGTATATCATCGTAACCAACACGCGCTCTGCATCTTGTACCAAAAGACGTCTGTCGCGACTGTCAACATGGCGTGATGCTCGAGACACCCATAGACAACTTATCGTACATAACAACTAATCATTAGTTTAATAGACAAGTTGTTTTATTTTCTTTTGCTTACTTCCTTTTGATAAAATCATCGTCATCATCATCATCACCATCATCATCACCACCATCATCATCATCAACGTAGGCCTCCCCCAACGATTACCACGATGCCCGGTCATGTGTTTAAAATTTTCATCTCAAGCAAGCAAAGCTTTTACGTAGTTTTCTGGGAGCATAATTTAGTAGTATGTTTGAAGTTTTTCCTTAATTAAAGTAAAGCTGTAAACAGTTTATGGTTAGAAGGCAAGTATACGTGGTATTATTGCTACTAAAGATAAGGGAAGCAAGAACATAAAATGTGTTGCCGCTTCGTTGTCGTAAAGTTGTATAAACAAAAAACTATAGCAAATAGCAGCGTTAAATAGCAATATAAAACTGATATAAATACTGTGACAGATAAACTGG
The DNA here is from genome assembly GCA_013186455.1 of Papilio dardanus tibullus. NCBI lineage: Eukaryota > Metazoa > Arthropoda > Insecta > Lepidoptera > Papilionidae > Papilio > Papilio dardanus. The sequence goes on from QDHC01007271.1 coordinate 278,376, forward strand.
ATGATTTATTACTACATTCAAACCTGAATCAGAAACCTCATTCGTCATTCTATGGTCTTGACGAGTTACCTCCATAAGCGAGACAAATACCGTGGTCCCGTGGACTATCGCTTGTCCAGGTTCGACTGTATATGTATTGCTCGATAGTTACGAGCAAATGTAAACTTTCCGCTTTCGAGATCAAAAAATTTAGTTACTTTAATAAAATAAAAACATCTTACAGCGACGTTTTTTATTGAATCAAAGAATTACAACAATGCGACGTACTCAAATCAATAAAAACAAAATCGCATCGAAATTACAAAATTAAATTCAACCTCAAAGGTTCTGTGAGCAATTAAAAAGGACCTTGTGTTTTTACTTTTACAACCTTTGTTTTCTAACACGTGTTAGAAAATACCTTTCTAATAACACTAAAACACGAATGTACAAGGGTATGGAATGTTTCGAGTGACATACCGCCCTGTACGGGATACCGAAATCATGTTGGAATACTGAAAGTAGGTTTTATATGACTCGGAGACCATAAAGTCGAATATCGTACGCGTGTCGTGTCTCGCATCGTATATTAATTCATTCAAAAGTACGTAAGGCGCGCAAGCGATTTTTTATTCCGAATTGTTCCCATGCGTGTTGGGTCCTTATCAAGTATGCTGCGATGGTTTTTGGACGCATGCGGTATTTTATGTTTTATTTCGAGTGTAATTTTTAATTACATTTCTTAGCAAATTATACGAATGCACTGCTGAAAATGGTTGAGGTTGTCACTGAATACATTTTTTTAATTATAAAAATATGTAAACGATTTTTGTTTAAATTAGCGAAGAAACTCAAAGACGTATAAAGTCAACCGGCGCTGAACTATCATAGTCTGGGCCCTTAGGTGAAAGGGTGGCCTGCCTCACGTGGGCCAGTCTCTAGCCCCGTGTCTTCTTACCGTGGCAGTAATATCACGGTTAGTAGAGTTCCATTGCCACTACAAGGCGAGAACCAGTTGAGGGTAAGATTTATGCTTCTTACAATGTGTTCATAATTTAATTTTTTTTATAAGAAAAGGAGGCAAACGAGCAGCGGGAACACCGAGGTGATCATCGACGCCCATGGACATCTGCAACACCAGAGGAACCACAGATGCGTTGTCGGCCTTTTAGGAGGTGATACGCTCGCTTCTTGAAGGTCCCTAAGTCGATTCAAACTAAGTATTTAACTACACAAATATGTATAAAGTACGAGTGACATCAAGGCCTCATCCAAGTTATGTCGCAGCCGGCCGCACCTAACACCCACGGTCAAACTTCGATACAGCTTTTATATTTTATTTGAATATCATTGTAATACAAATGATAGAACAAATATTTTATTCACATTAGAATTGTAGGTTTTCATTATTAAAACTTATACAAAATTGTATATTAGTTTGATATTTTATTCTTTAGAAGTTTGTGTAATTATATCGTAAATTTATAACATTAGATTTTTTTATCTACAAATTCTTTGGCCTCACTCTTACTAGTATAGTTATCTTAGTTAAGATGTAGCTAGTATCACACGAGCGTTTTTTCAACGCGTTAAAAAAGCGTTGAGATAGAAGACCATTCCCATGTATCTGTTCAGACGGAGGCGCTTTTAAATGTCAAACTCGCAGCGTTGCATTTTGAACTCTGGTCCAACGAAACAAGAGTGATTTTACAATTTTCGTAATGAGCTGAGCGTTAAAAGCGTCAACGTCGACGTTAAAAAAGCGTTCGTGTAAATAAAAACTAGTCTAAAACTGTACTAGTTTTAGACTCGTTTTTTTCGAAGTTGGGAAGGAACCGTGTAAGCAATTTAATTCAGAATTACGCTATTATCAAACGGAATCCGGGAATAGGACCGTCTTTCTTGCGGTGCATTGGACGTCCTTCTTAAAGGTATCTCACAGACAAAGAAATCCACCTCGTTAGCGTTCCCGGCATGAGGCGGGTATGGGGATTGCAAAAAAAACATCAGCAAATAGCCGACGATCGATCGAATGTCATCGACCCGTAACGACGTGGGAATGACGGGATGACGATACTTCTGTCTTTAGCATTGTGTACTTTTTACTGTCTGAGCAGTTTTGACCTTTAATTTAGTTTTTATTACAAACTAGCTGTTGTGCGCGACTTCGTCCGCGTGGAATTATATAATATAACCTATGTTACTTGGGGATAATGTACCTGGTTAATGGTGAAAGAATTTTTAAAATCGGTCCAGTAGTTCTTGAGTTATTTCATTATAAACAAAAATACAAAAATACAAAGTTTCTCTCTTTATAATATTAGTATAGATATGCATAATAATACAATAGAGTAAATATTGCATTTCTCATAAAGCTGTGCAATAAAACAGTAGTTTCCTATGGGAAAATGTCCATATTTTACTATCGGAACGTGAAAAAGTATGTTATGATTAGAATTTATTCATTTATGCATACAGTTGTATATGTTTTCTATAATTTATGTAATGTTAGTAATAAATTAAAGATTGATACAAAGAATTCATTCATAAAGATAGTAGTTTGAAGTTGTGTATATGGAAACAATAAAAATAAATGTCAAAGGTTAGGTAATGTTATATATAACTAGCTGTTGTGCGCGACTTCGTCCGCGTGGAATTAAATAATATAGCCTCTGTTACTCGGGGATAATGTAGCTTTCTAATGGTGAAAGAATGTTTGGAATCGGTCCAGTAGTGCTTGAGTTATTTCAATACAAACAAAAATACAAAAATTAAAAAATACAAAGTTTTTCTCTTTATAATATTAGTATAGATATTGATAAATAATTCTTTAAAATATATTTAAAAATGCATTTATATATGTAAATATAAATAATTTCCGATCTCTATTACTGCTGGAGAAACGAATCTGGGAGGCTACCCAAAGTACTTTTCGATTGGCGATATCGCTGATGAAACTGACAATAACATTCGATAAGATGTGTTTGTCACGTGTCGAACGTTATTGTCCCTATCATATATTTTTGATGTTCGCTATAGAATCGCTGAGTAGCGAATTAACTTTGGATAGCCCCCGTATTTTTGATTGTTAGGACTGTTTCCTAGGAAACTATACGTCGTATTTATTAAACTTGAAGTTGCTTATTAGTTGCATTTCGTTGTTCTTATCGCACTCTGCGTCAGCTTTTTATTCTACGTTACGTTTTCGTTCTCTGAGTGTGAGATCTTTTCAGTTCTTTCCATTCAGTCTTTGACGGCATTTTACAGGCTCTTATTCGGCAATTCCTTTTTTATCGACATATCCTGAAATAATTTCTAAAACTAGGTTATATTTTTATGTTGAATTTGTATAAATTCCATTTAGAGTCTGTGAAGTATGCAAAGCAAAGGGTCGCAGCAATATCCGGCGCTTTGAGAACCGCAACGCGAGCATTAGTCACGGCTTAGGCTTCACGTATTGGCGGATATTCATGTGGATATGACTAAAAAACTAAATAAATAACTCATTTAATCTATAAGAAAACATTTAGTTAAACAGTAATGAGAAAAACATAAATTACATGCTAAAACAATAAAAATCAACAGAAATAATTAAAAAGAACTAGTAATTAGATTCATTAGTATTTAATCTATACTAATATTATAAAGAGGAAAATTTTGTATTTTTGTTTGTATTGAAATAACTCAAGAACTACTTGACCGATTTCAAAAATTCTATCACCATTAGAAAGGTGCATTATCCCCGAGTAACATAGGCTATATTTTTTCCACGCGGACGAAGTCGCAAACAACTGCTGGTAAAAATCAGTTTTCAAACTGCTTTTCAGTTTATTTTCAATTAAGTTCATAATTTGATGTGGAAATAATAATTTTGATAAAAATAATGTATATTTCATAAGTGACGCTCTGTGTTTATTATGCACTTATATTATCAAAAGTAAGTATTATTTTGAAGTAGTAGTAATATAAAAAAACTTAAATTATCATGTTAAACGAACCAATAGTGCGCTCACGTAAAAAGGTCAACTTAATTTGGTCGCTCTCACTCGTTACGCAATCATCCAGTAATTGTGCTGACTCACGGATTAACTTGGACTAATTTAACTTGACCTTGTCAAGTCCAATTCTTATCCTTGCTTCAGCATTTTTAACAAGTCATTAAATGTTAGCCAACTTCATTGAAAGAAAACTAACCTAAAATTCTATCCAAATAAAACATTAATAATCAAGCTCAAATCTACTAAGATATTTAACTTAAATATTATGTAACATACATCGTTAAATATAAAATTATACTCCTGTAGTTTCCGCATGGCAAATAACATTTCAGCTTCTTTTGGATTTAATAAAGTGTCAGGCGCTTAGGGCGAATGAAATTTTAAAGCTACGCCTCGGTTTCTTAATTCATTTTCGGAATAAAATTTGAAATTAAGTAAGTCCGGGTAAACGAGAGGTTACAGTAATATTAAAATATAAAGATTTTTAAGTAGAATGAGAACGAATTTGTTGCTTAGTAAAATCAACACTAGAGTCGAAGTTTATCACAGTAATAAAATAATTATATGGGATTTATTAGTAAAATTAAGTAGAAAGTAGTAGTAAGTGACCAGTTTGAATATTATAGCAAAAGTTAATTTAAAAACAAAAAGTAAAAACAATTTAAACTATCCCCCGCATTCAAGCAAAGTTGTCGTGCAATTGTTTCAATGTTGTACAAATCCGGGTTAAGCGGGCCCTTAAACCGTCCTGAAATAAAGTGTAGGCAGGACGAATGGCTGTTTTATTTTCACCCTAGAGACGTTTGTCGCGGAGACCCTCCTCACACCAGTCACTTGAATAAAAAATTGTGTTGTTTTGACTTGACAGATTATTTTTTAAAATAAGTTTAAAAACAAAGTTTACCAAGGTTGGCAGTAGGCAAAATAAGTAAAAAAAAAGTTACTACTGATTTATGTTGGCTATTCTCAAACATTTGGTTGAAATATTCAATTACTTTTTTGTATAGTATCTGGAAGGTTACCCAAAGTATCTTTCGATTGGCGATATCGCTGCTGAATTTCAATAAGTCATGTGCTTGTCACGTTTGAGATATCGAACGTTATTGTCAGTTCCATACATTTTTGAGGTTCGCTATCGAACATCGCTACAGCGCATATACTTTGGGTTGCCCCCAGAGGTAGTATGTAATTGATTTTTCAGACTTGTATCAAAATAGGTATCAAGTTAGATGTCCTATTTGTAAATGAGTAATTGCTCACTCCGTGTGGTAATTCTAATCCATATGCAACGTACGTCTCTCACTGACCTATTTTCCCGCCACAAAATGATCTAATGTCAAATGCTAAATTCGAAAGGCATTGCGATAGAGGACTAATTAGAATTACAAAATGAAACGAAACAATTTCATAGAAATAATTATGTCGGACGTCTAAATAGATTTGACTTGATTTAATTTGATATTATCATTTAGTCAACTTTCTCTTCCTATGGGAAGGGAAAGTGGATTTGCAGGGGAGGGGACGCATAGGAAGAAGTATTATTCTCTTGCTGTGCGTCTCCTCCTCCGTAGAGTAAGGGTAGGCAAGGCATCTGCAATTGCAGATTTCTATGGGCAGAGGTCGCTTTGGAGTTTCCAGCGATTCCTGGTGGCCAATTGCTCGTTTGCCACTTTGTGTTATAAAAAACATATAATCTGTACTAATATTATAAAGAGAGAAACTTTGTATTTTCCGTTTCTAGTGTGTATAAGGCATTACAGACTGAAAGCAATAATTTGTGTAGCTTACTTAAGGGGAACTAAGGGATCTCCTAAGTATAGATTTAATTAGAAAAAATATGTAACAGTTATCTATATCTGTTTGAATAATATTACTCGTTATAATAATATTTAAAAATAGATTTTGCCCCACGGCTAAATATTTTACTCGATAATGAGACAACTGAACTAGGGAAATGATCAAAGCTTTGTACTG
>QDHC01007271.1:299630-320472 GCA_013186455.1 Papilio dardanus tibullus
ATTGTACTAAACGCCAAATACTTTGCCTATAGAGAACTGGATTAGGCAAAGGGCTTCGTTTTACTAAATAAATTTTGACAATTTTCACGGGCGAAGAAGTAAAAAAGACAATTTTACATGAATATTTTTTCATGAATACTCAAAACAAGCACATAAGCAAGAAACTTGAGAAGTTATTGTTTAATGTTATTTCAGTGTCCACAACACTGCGTTTGACAGGTCCAGTCTCTTAAAATTCAAAGTTACTAAACGTCAAAGGTGAACAAACAATGCGATTTGGTTTTCAATTACTACTCGAGTGGGATCGCCCGACGAACTAATACCAAATACGCTATCGTTATATTCGTTGGAGTGACGCCGCCACGATTATGGCATTGAATCATGCAAATTCCGCTCGGAAAAACTAAGGTTATGCACACACTTGCGCTGAGATAAAACTCAGGGACAATTACAAGTAGTGGGCAATCGCTTAGCTTAAGAGAACTTCCAACAAGTTTGGGCATAACTATCGTTTTTGTGTCTTATAATTTCAATGTTGAAAACGGTTATGTCTTTTAATTTTAACCCGATTTATAGAAGGAAACTCTGATACATAATAAAGTAATTATGGATTTTTAGAAGTCATTTTATGTGATATTCTAAAGCTTGAAGAGAGTCGTGTCATTTGACATGATTCTTGCAAATATCAAATTGTATTTGTTTACAAATCTTGCGTTTCGTCGCGTGTTAAACGCAAGTGTGTGTCAGGCATTATCATTGAATCATGCAAATCCGCTCGCCAAAGCTAATTGTAGAGTTGTAGGCGAGGCACGTTTTAGTTGGCGGCGATACGAGTGAGTTGTGAACTGACTTTGTTGCCGTGACACTTATGAGTGACTGCGGAACTAATGAATGACTACGCGTCGCTTATTTAGTTTGTTGTATGACTTTAGTTAAAGATAAATCAATCATGTAGATTCCTTAGAGATTAGATCCGATTGTACTACATTCATGTTTGATAGGCAAGTAATAGAGTCCGCTTTAACATCTTAGCACGAAAAGGCCGGCTCGCCCGGTAAAATACCAAGACCACACAGAAGACAGGAATGTGTTGCTGGAGGTCAAATTTTAATCCACTATCCGATCCTATCCTTTTCCTGTAAGGAAATGATGGGAAAAGGAAGTGGATTATCCAGGGTAGGGGACGCATAGGGAGAGAAATTATCCTCTTTCTGTGGGTCTCCTCCTTCGAAGATTAAGGGTAGGCAACGCATCTGCAATTGCAGATGACTATCGCTTCGCTATTTCAGCGAGTCCAGGTGGCCGCTTGCTCGTTTGCCACTTTATCATATAAAATAAGTATAAAAAAGTAAATTGATGTTTTTTAAAGTCTTAAAAGTTTTAAAGTCATATATTACCCGATAATTTCTTAGATCCAGCGTAGACTTTACGAGAATATTCCTAGATTTAGTTTCTTAATTCTTTTTAATACAAAATATGGATTGATGATCTTTTCAACGTTGCATTTAACCTGTAAGAAGCCGAGAACCGATCATCGTGGTAATATCATTTTCATTGCATGTTGTGACCAAATAGATGTAGTTTTGTAAAGAATATAAATTATTGCTTATTTTATACGCTCAAATAAGATCGATTAACAGTTTGGGAAGTAAACACGAATAACGTTACAATTAAACGCGATAAAGGTTTGAAACTCATCGATGTTGAAATCTGCATAATTTAAATGGCACGACCAATTAAATAGCTGCTCGTATCTCGCGGCGCAACATTAACATATTAACTACAGATTAGCGCGCAACACGCCCCCCATGAGCGGTATAAACCCCCTAACACTAAATATCGATTCGCTAATTCTATTTATATCTGATTACACTGAAATGTTAATATAGTTTCGTGTAATTTAATAATGAGAACTGAAACACGGGAAACCGCAATTGAAATACTAAATAAATAATAAGGGGTAAAAAATTGTTGTTCAGGAAAAAATGAATTAAATATTATAATAAACTGGTAAGTTTAAAAGAACAACTATAACCTAAAGTTATTTCCTGGTATCAATACAATTTTTCGGTATAATTTTGATCAAATACTTGCTGTTGTTTGCGACATCGTCCGTAGAGAATTTATATAACCTATGTTACACGGGGTGATGTAGCTTTCTAATGGTGAAAGAATTTTTCAAATCGGCCCAGTAGTTCTTGAGTTATTTCAATACAAACAAAAATAGAAAAATACAAAGTTTCTCACTTTATAATATTCATATAGATATAGATAATATATATGTGTAGGTAATACCTTCAATCCAATATTTTCTTATTGTACTTAAAGTTATAATATAATTGATGACTGAGACAAATTGCAAGTAAAACAAACTAAAACTACACATATAGGTTGGTTGCGTAATGCAAATTTGAACATGTAAATGCTCACGCACGGTGCGGTGCGTAGTCCACGTTGATTCTAATTAGCAAACACGAATTTATGAACGTTTCGTGACAAACTACAGATTCGATCAGCTAAATTGTGATCAACTATAACACATTCAACCGCCCGTCTATCCGAGATAAATTGATTTGGTAGAGTTGCGTATATTTTAGAAATAAAGGAATTAAATTAGTGGTTCAAGTAGTCTTTGGTGGTCGCCCTTTAATCTAAATTTGACCGTAATATATTAGTTTTCAATAAAAATAGCATTATATACTTCTTTTCCATATTAATTGTGTCTTTCACCACAGTTTGTTCACTCTATTACCTTTAAAGGGGTACAAAGTTTTCAAAAGTAAATCCTTGAACGCACCAGAATAGTATTTTAGTCGATTAGCAATATTTTAGTACAGCAGATTAGTAAATTCTTTGTTCGGATACTTGCTACTCGACTAAAATACTATCCTAATTCGAACAAGGCGTAAGGCAAGGTGTAACTTTCTTACCCAATGGCTTCATTACACCGATGTCACTCAAAAAACGGCCTTACGCCGAAGCAAAATCGGTCTAATGAAGCTGTAGGTTTAGTGTAAGAATGTTGAATTATGTTAAAACTGGTCCAATAAGCATAAAACAAGTGAATGCGGTAATTACACAGCGTTTACGATGACGTGTTTATTAAGATATATGTCAAACTTTAATGCACCTTATCGATACGATTTGAAACAGTAACCAGTTTATAATCTGTTTAATATTATTGGAGACGTGCTATTTTTATAGTAAAAGGTATTGAATGTAAACTCACTTGGAATAGACCGTAGCTGGTGTAGGCGTTGTTGTGGTTGGTCACCTTGTCGGTCGTGCGGCCACTCGCGTGCTCGATGAGGCACACCCCTGACACACAAAACATGACATTGTTTAATACAAATTACATTTACTTAAGCTCCAATTGCACTGAAGTGTCTTAGCACCGAATACCAGACCTGGGGGCTACCCAAAGTACTTTTCGATTGGCGATATTGGTGATGGAATCCACAAAAATGTATGAATCTGATAATGACATTCCGCCAGTCGCTGTCAGTTCCATACATTTTGGCGTTCGCTATCGTATCGCTTTGTAACCCCTTAGTAGCTATTTGTGTCACTACTAAGTAAAAAAATGAAAATACATTTTTTTTTATCTGTGCCACAGCTAAGTTTTATAGGTTATCTATCTATTAAGTCAGTTAGCAAAGCTTTTTAAATAATTAAAAAGCGCCACTCACAGTCCGCGACTTAAAAGCAAGTCCCTCTCGAGCACAATCCATTTATCAAACACTTTTAAAAAATGCCAGCGATGAATACGATTTTCATTTCGAATAAATACTCCAAATGAAACTTCTGACAGCTTTAAGTCCGCACAAACAAGGAGGTCGTTTACTTTTTTGTTTTAAAAAATAAAGAATATAAAAGCCAGCCAGTTGTTTAAGTAAATTAAATTCGTCGACTTCCAAAATTCTTAATTCAAATAATAACATTAAGTCGGCCGCGCTAACCAAATGAATTGCTCTCAGCGCCCTCTATAAGCATTCACAAACTCCGAACGCCGGGGACAGATCTTGTATTTGCATAAAAAGGGGACATCATTCAGATGACAAAACATTTCGAGATCCCCTTTCATTTAAGTTTAAAATTGTTAACTGGCACCGCCTTAATTGACACAGTACAGGCTCGCTAGCCCCCTCCCGCCCGTCTCACTCTAATCTGAATTTATTCAAATTAATACAAGCCTTGAATCAAAAACGGACATTTGCTGTCTGATTCTTAATCTTGTACAAATCAAAGCAGCTTATAAATAAAGCACCCAGACTTAGTTTTTTTTTTAAATTAAAGATTAATTCAGATTTGCTATTTAATATTAAACATCTTTGGGGAAAAGTAACTATAGACTTTTTGCGTTAACCATTCGTTCAATTGGACTAAGCACGTCATTATGATAAACGAAGACACCGTGTCACTAGAATCACAAACTCTGTGTTATTGTGATGGTCTTACAAACAAGTTACGAATAATTGTTTTCATATTATAATTAAGATACGAAACTCCCAATTCAAAGAATTCAATATATTATACAGTTTGTGTATCGGGCGGTAGAGGGCGGTAGAGAGCGACAGATTGACGCCGCATAATGAGATGCGGTATTCCCGGTTGTTGAACAAAGCGAAGTTGTCAATATCTATATATATAACAAAGCGTAGATGTCAATATATCTATATATATTTGTTGCCCCCACATCTGTGGATAGTTCCTCAAGTGTATATTACCATGTTAAAGATATATCTATTTAGATATATGCAGACAAAGAACTAATTCGCATCGAATGTAAAGAATCTATACTAATAAAAACTTTGGTCAGAATAACCTCAAAAACTACTGAACTAATTAAAAAAGTCTTTACATAGTTTCTATACTCTTGTTCTAGGTTACATATCTTTCTATTCAGCTCTATTTTATTCAGATTTTTCTCCCACAAAGAACATAATAACCTTATAACTAACAATGTAAAACCTTTATTCACATTGCTCCTGTAATTAATAAATCTCGTTTAAACATGTTAACGCAAACCTGTGCTGAGCTTCGCATCAAATATTAGTGTGGACTAATTTACGAGCCTTTATAACTATAACAAAGCGTATAATTATAATTTTAATGTACAGTGAGGTTCATTTGCGGTGTCCCAATTAAAAATGTGAACCTTTAAAACATCTTGAAGCATTAAGTAAATGTTGATAAATGTTACAAAAAAAAACGCGTGTTTTTAACTAATAGATAAACTAAATATTTTAATTAGTCAAGGATATATTATAAATTAAAAGGTCCTCAAAGAAGGAAACCTATCTCATTTTGAAAGATCGGCAACGCGTTCGCGGGTCCTCTAGTGTTGCCAAAGTTCATGGACGTCATTGACCACCTCGGTGTTCTCGCCGGCCTTCTCTTATGAAAAAATAAGTTTTCAGAAGGAAAGAATCGGAATATAAGTTTGTTGGGAGTTCGTGAATCTAGAAATATAGTAGAATCTAGAATCCAAGAGATTAAAAATTTAGTGCCCCCTACATATAAGGTTAGGAGATGTGCAATACCGCGAATGACAGCGATTGTACTTAACGTTGGATAAGGCTTGATTAACTGGTGCAGTTGCTAATGCAAGTGTTATATAACGCAGAGTTTGCGTTGCCTCAATGCCTCCGGGAGAGAGTCTTTGCGTTAAACGTGGCTCAGATAAATGTACCGAAGCAGTTTATTATAATAATGAGGTTAGTGTTGCTGAAAATACTATTTATTAACCTAAAAATAATTCACATTTACAATATAACAAATTATTTAAACATGAAAAACGAAAACATAGTTCCTGGTTTAAGGAAAGAGGCTCAGTTGATCCTGGAGCCAGCTTGACGCTGGTTTTTAGTCTACACAAGCAACAGCTGTATAAAAGCTGTGCTCCCTCTTACTATTATAGAGAAAAACGTATTTTAAATTTTCTTTAAGGTTTCAGCTGTGGAATTTCTAGGTAATCTAGTAAGAAAATGAAAACTTACAGTTAGGTATTAAGCTTCTTGGAAAATTGTATCGTAAAAGCTCTCTTGAAAGCTGGCATCTTGTGAAGGTTCTCGCGTGACCTTTTGACCCCTGCACGAGGGCTAGTACTGCAAGCAGTAACAGCAACTTTGATTGCTTTTCCATTATTCTTCTAATTTTGGAGTCTGTGAACAAAATTATTATTCTTACTAACTTCGGTACGTAATAGTTACAGCATTTATTCTTGCTGTACAAATCGAGGTCAGGGGTTTACCCAAAGTATCTTTCGATTGGTGATATCGCTGATGGAATGGACAAAAATGTACGAAACTAACAATGACATTCGCTAAGTCATGTGCTTGTCACGTGGTATATATCGAAAGTCAGTTTCATACATTTGATGTTCGCTATCGAATTGCTTTGTAGCGCATGTACCTATACTTTGGGCAACGCCGCTGATGTGTCAAATATTGAAATGATATATCGCGATAAAATATCTCAAAAGACGGAACTTAAATAATATAAATTACCTACTTAAATTTTATTACGCGAAGAGTGCTCGAAAAATAAACGACGTTATTTAATTGAGAAAAATCACACGGAGCCGTGGAGCGAATGGAAATCGCCGCCTTATTATTTGCGAACCAGAATTACCTCTACTTCCTTCAGTAATAATTTCCAAGTCGTTTGAAACTCTATATTGTTGTCGGCAGAGAATTTTACAGAGTTACGTCGGAATGAGCGTCTCCTATTTTCAAATTTGCATCCATAATTGCCCGTTTATTGTTCTTATAGTAGTGTGACCATTATTTGTTGGATTAAAGACAGTGTAATATATTTTTGTATAGAAAGTAGCAAACGATCAAGTAACTAGGTATCACTAGAGCCTTGTTCGCACCAGGATAGTATTTTAGTCGAGTAGCAAATAGCATTTATCCGAACAAAGGATTTACTAATGTTCGGACTCGTTTAAGCCTAAACCTACTCACTAGGGTATTTAGTATCTAAACGTGTCCGAACAGCAACATTTTAGTAGAATAGATTAATAAATTATTTGTTCGGATACTTGCTACTCGACTAAAATACTATCCTAAGGCTTAAAGCCGTAGCTTGTTCAAGTGATAGAGACATAGAAACATAGAAATCTACAATACAATCTATTGGTTGATAGGATACACATGCATTTTCTATCTTTTGACAAAGGCGAAAGTGTTCTAAAAGCATTTTTGCTCTTTACTTATACCCCTGTATCCACCATATCAGCTTCCCTTACCTATCCTTCCCTTAGAAAAGAGTAGGATGTTGAAGAAGAGTAAAATTGAGCCTCCGACACTATTCAATGGTATAGCAATATTGCATCCTTTAAAATTTATTAATAAATACAAAATCATTGTCACCCTACTGGCAACCGCTGCCATTAAGCGGGAACGTTTAATTTCAGTTAAGATATTTTTCACGAGGATAAAATTAGTTAAGTTATACTTAATTGTGATTTTTGTATTTGAATAACAAATGTCGAGTTTTAAAATACAGTTTTGTTTTATAGCTTTTTCTTTATCTTTTAATTTATATGATGGCCTGATTCTTGGGATTTATCTATATCTATACTTCCATACTAATATTATAAAGAGAGAAACTTTGTATTTTTGTTTTTTTGTTTGTATTGAAATAACTCAAGAACTACTGGACCGATTTCAAAAATTCTTTCTCCATTAGAAAGCTACATTATCCCCGAGTAACATAGGCTATATTATTTAATACCACGCGGACAAGGTCACGCACAACAGCTAATTACTATTATAAACTGCATCTACAATATTAAAGTAAAGTGACATAAATATCCTGCCCTTATACCTATGGAGGGTCAGCATATGTACTACACCTCCATATTTCCCTATCAACCGCCATCATCACGGTAAAAGTGACCATTATCCTATTTGATAGTTTTGAAATGAACTAAAGAGAACAAAAAAAAAATTCAAAACATGTTTTTTTTTATATTATAAAGTGGCAAACGAGCAAGCGGCCACCTGAATTCACTGAAATAGCGAAGCGACCGCTGCCAATAGACATCTGCAATTTGCAGATGCGTTGCCTACCCTTATTCTACGGAAGAGGAGACGCACAGAAAAAGTATAATTCCTCTTTCTATGCGTCCCCTCCCCTGCCCAATTTCCCTTCCCATCATTTCCTTATATGAAAGAGATAGGAAGGGAAAGTGGACTAAAATATATCTCGAAAAAAAAGTTTCGTATTTTTATGCTCAGAATTTTTGTTTGAAATAAATCATAAAATAATGTATAGCGTTGGTATATCAAAATGCTTTTGTGCCAGTACTCATATAAAATGAATTTTTCATCAATTCCTATCAATTTGTCTATATGGATGATGTATGTAGTTCAAAACATTTCTTATAGTCGTTTCATAGATTGATTGCTTGTTTGTGAAATAGTGACACACAGATTTGCGTGAATTGATTTGTTTATCGAGGAGTTTGACAATGTTATAGATTTTTTTATATTATTTTTGTTACGTTTGTCTATTCAGCCAGCTACATACGTTCAGTTTTAACTGTACTTGGTCTGCGCAGTTATAACTGATGTGGTAGGTAAAACTGTGAATTGCACAGTTCAAATGTACGGTTAAAACTGCTTAGTCAAAACTTAATGTTTGTAGCCGGCTTTATATTTGATGTATGGTGTTAAACTAGTAGTAACTAGTACCCTCATGGTGAAATCCCATGTAGTTTGGTATGTACCAACAACTTACAAACAGTTCATGGGTCTTTTATCAGGTTGAGTTAATTTATATGTAGTAGTGTATGTAGTTCGACCCATGATGGGCTCCATTTCCTTCACTCCACGACTAGCGCGTATTTTGCGTGACTACACACATATCTTTGAATTTCTTCGCCGATATGTGCAGACATCATGATTTGTTCCTTCACCGTAATAGCGTCGGGTAATTTATATGTAACAAAATTTTAATGTTTAATTAATCTTGAATACCCGTGAAAAATATTACCCATCTGTAAGTCGAGTAAAAAATAATTAAAATAACTAAAAGATAACGATGCTTTTTCGTACATTCAATGTGAAATGCTTTTTGCGCTGCTAAAGCATTTCTCGTTATTTGGGTGTGCAAAAGTTGTACGTCCACGTTTCTAATGCCTGCGGGTAGTTTGTGAAACAACGGCGGACATGTTTGTTTTGGAAATTAAAGACAACACATTTTGTTTGATACAGACGTCACGATAATCACGTGAGGGATTTTGGAAAGTTGGTTAAAAATATAATACATTAGGTGTGTTTAGGCGCGATTAAAGAGTACCAGTTTCTTGCATGTAGCATATGATTATAATGAAGGAAAAAATTGTCTAGTGTTGTCTAACAATGACGTAATATTCTTGATTTGATATACGAGCTTTGATTCAAAGCTAGTGTGCTAAAAATTTTTGAATTCTCTACCATTTTTAACCGACTTCCAACAGAAGGAGGTTATCAAGTCAATGAGTTTTTTTTTAATGTATGTTCGGACGTCGAGCAGCGAGTTTTGAACCGATTTACGTGATTCTCTTTTTGCTCGATGCAAAATAGCTGCCATTTGGTCTCATATTAACGTTTTAAGAAAACTATTTCGTAGTTTTTGAGTTATTTTTAATAAACATGAAAAAAAAATGGGACTTTTTTGCTTTCTCGGCTTACGTAGCCTAAACTATAGGTCCTATGAAAATTTGGGTATTACCAGATTGTAGCTCTTTAAATGTGCTAATTTAAAGTCCGCGATGGCATATATCTATCTTTTATGGTTTTCTCACAAAAAACATTTTTTCATAAGAAAATTTTACTCGACTTTGGACGCTATTATTATAATTCCTTAGAATCCTTATCCAAATAAATATGTTCAACATCAAGAGAATTTAATGGAGATTATAGTTGACCTTTGAAGGTAATCATTTTGACCAATACTTTAGAAGATATGAAGGTTTCAAACCACGCGGAACGTGAAAAATTACAAAAACGTTCCAAATTGAGCGAGACAAGTGTTTTCTTGCCGTATACAGCCTTAACTATAAGACTTACATAAAAATTATAATGTGCGATCAATAGATCATGAAATTGGCTACATAGTTGTCTTTGGTGGCATTTATCTATAATCTATGATTGCATCACAATAATATTTTTTTTCTCAAAAAAAAAATCAAATAAAATGCATTTTGCAAGTTACGACGTTATTATTTCGTATTCGGTATGAATCCTTATCCAAATAAATATGATTTTGCGTTAGAGTATTAAACGTAGATTATAATTGCCCTTTACAGTATAAGATTCTGTCCCATTGTTTAGAAGATATTACATAATTAAAACAAACTAAGCGCGTTCAAAAATGTAACAGAAGCGCGCGGGCGCATAGAAATATATGCTCGCGGCGATGTAATATGTTTGTTGTAATAGTATTTACACGACATACTCGTATCTTTCTTGACTATTGTACATAATTAAATTAAGATATAAATTTTAAAATAAACTATTTATTTCATATACTAAGATAATAAAACACAACGGAATGTTATAATGTACATGGTGTAGTAGAAAAAATCTTCTGCAGTTTACAGACCAGCCTATTAAAGACACTAAAATGCTTAAAATAAAAAAAAAACTGCGTTTAAAAAAACCGCCTTCCAAAGCGCAAAAACATATTCAAATAAAAAGCTATAAAAAACTAAAATGTATAAAATAACATAGTATAGAATAAATTGTATACACCTCTTATGCAAACTATTCAGACCTTTAATATTAATAAAATACTATTATTTGTGAGCTATATCTATTTATTGAAAGGTTTGAAGGCGGAGCCAAGCCCTAAACAAAATAAAACGTAATAATATATACAGCTTACTTACTGTAATACAATTTGTATGCTAGAGATTAGCCAACGTAAACAAACCTAACTCACAGCGCGTGTAGGTGTTATGTATCTCTATTATATTTCGCTTGGCTCCGACCTCAAACCTATCAATAAATAGATATAGCTCACAAATAATAGTATTTTATTAATATTAAAGGTCTGAATAGTTTGCATAAGAGGTGTATAAAATTTATTCTATACTATGTTATTTTATACATTTTAGTTTTTTATAGCTTTTTATTTGAATATGTTTTTGCGCTTTGTTGAATATCTTCTATTGCGTGCGAACTTTTTCTATATTGTCGCACTGGTACGTAAAACTTGTACCATGTAATTTGCCTTAAGCCTTGTACAAATCACGATAGTATTTTAGTCGAGTAGAAAGTAATTTAGTAACTAAACTAACATTTTACTAGAGTAGATTAGTAAATCCTTTATTCGTATACTTAATACTTGGTACTCGACTAAAATATTATCCTGTTGCGAACAAGGATTTAAGCCATTTATGATCGACGCCAAAAGGCTATTTTTGGAAGAAAATCCTCACAACGTACAATTCATATTCGCGTTCACGTCGCAAATTCACAAAAGCCGAGCTGAAGCCGCTTAAAAAAAACTTCACGCCGAAATCGTTTGCACAAAGAACGACGTAGGCTCGGGGATTGGATACGAAATTGGCGCTAACGAAGACCACAAGTTTGCGTATATTTGTTGAATATTAAGCGAGCGATTGAAAATGATTTCAAACTTTTTAGTGATTTTTAAACGTTTGAAGAAAAATATTATTCTTTCATTCATTCATCATCTTTAATATGTATGTTTTATTCTATTTTATGTTTCTTCGGAATTACAAAACCGAAACGAATTATTTAAGTAGATCAGAACGCAAGTATTAGTCGACTGATGAAACTGTCCCCTTATCAGGAAAAAGTTTGATTTAGTAACCAACATAATCTATTTAATATTTATTAATGTTTTGTTGTATTAAAAATAAATATTCAAAAGTGAGCTATCACAGTTTACGTATGAACTTTATATTAAGGCTTGCTGACTGAATTTGTATTGAAAACGTCTGATTTATGTTGCGAAGTTTCCTTTGGGCTCGTGTTTCTATAGCCGAGTTGGCTCGGCCGTATACAATGTTTACCTTCAACGAAGAACGCGAAAACTTTTTATTAACTTTTCATTGAAGATACTAAAGGAAAACATCAGTAAGTTACTTAGTTTTTATAGTAGTACCAATACTATTAAGTACAGTATTTTAACTATTTGCTTAACTTTAAAGATCAGAAATAAGCTACATTGTGATAAAAAATAATGTGATAAAAATTGGTATATTAAAATAACCTAATTACTATAACAAATTAATGTTCGTTTAGAATGTAATAAAGTTATTTGTTAAGGAATTAATGTAAATAAGGTAAGTCTTCGTGTAGTTAACTATGAAAACAATAGACTGGTGAACACAACAAGGAACGTTTTCCAACAAACTCCGTGTCACGTATCATGCAATATGCATGCTCCGCATTTCCATATCAAAACGAGGCGAAAACAAAACAATACAACAAAATGTCCGCTCGATTTATACATCGGAATATGTTCACGAAAGCTCACAAAAGCTTAATCGAACGCAGTTTAATAAACTACGCTTTTTTACACAAATTCATGTTAACAATGTTTTGATGAAATTGAATGTGGAAATAAAAATGGATTGTTTGAAAGAAGATATGCTAAATAAAGGAGTAAATTCAGAAATGACGGCTGATTGGGAAGTATGGACTAGTACATACTGTGACGACCCTCTATACGTACAAGGGCAGGATGGTGATAAATATTTTGATGTTGATAGAAGGTTTTTCATAGAAATATATTAAAGCAATTGTCACTACGTTTTCTATTATCTAAACTGAACAATAAAATAAGAGAATTAATCAGGAGTTTAGTAGCTTTCACCAGCATTATTTAAAGATATTAGTTACGTTTTTACGTAAATAAATGTATAGATATGGTGAGTTTAAATTCGTCTTGTTTTGCAAAATTTGTATTTATCTATCACTGGCTGTTCTGCGCGACTTCGTTCTCGTGGAGTTAAAAAAATATAGCCTATGTTATTCGGAGATAATAAAGCTTTTTAACGGTGAAAGAAAGAAAGAAATCGGCCTAGTAGTTTTTGAGTTACTACAATACATACAAAAATACAACGTTTCTCTCTTTATAATATTAGTAAATAGAGATTCAACGAAAACGATTTTATATTTGTCTATAGATCTGTAAAATACTTCAATTTGTAAAGATTTTTAATTTTCGTTAGCCGGGAAAGTGGGCATAGATTGTAGGGATTGAAAAATGCGTTCTCTATTGCTTTTGTGAATGTTCCCAATACATGCTTCGTTAGATGAATTGAGAGATAACATTTTTTTATTCGAATCTGTTTTCAGAAACTAGAGAGAAATAACTGGCGTCAAATGAAAGGAGTGTTTCTATGATTTGGATTGGACTTTAAGATAATAATGATAAATATTAAAATGATACATCAACAAAAAAAAAGATTAAAAAATAAGTTTAAATTCATCCATACTAATATTATAAAGAAAAAAACTTTGTACTTTTGTATTTTTTATATTTTTGTATGTATTGAAATAACTCAAGAACTACTGAGCCGATTTAAAAAAATATTTCACCGTCAGAGAGCTACATTATACCCCAGTATAGGCTATATTTTTTAATGCCACGTGGACGAAGTCTTGAACAACATCTAAGAATTAATAATTCAAACAAACTACAAAATTATTAATTTTGAGTCGAATTTTAAGTTTTTCTTTAGTCAAAATATTTATAACAAAATATAGGCATGTTGCAAAACTGCACCTTATCTTTTGATTTTTTACTTTTAACAAATTGTTATTCTGTTACAAATGTACAAAGGAAAAAAATATGTGTAAACTTTTACACATGTGAAAAATAAACTGTAAAACTCTTAGCACAGTTATGTGAAGGCTTCAGTTTAAAGGCCTCAGCTTCGCTTCCTTTTGACTGAATTTTTTACACAATTGCGAGAGAAACAGAAAAGTGGGTCAGTCTAAATTAGAGAGTGGTGTCAACGGGTACAAGGGAAACGAACTTCGTTTATTTTACACGGTTTTTATGACGCGAGTACTGTCATAAGAGGGATTACGATGGATAAAACAATTATTTAACTTTGGTGCATTTTTATGAAAAAATATACTACCGATTATCGTTCTAATATGACGTCGAAGTTAAAAGGTTAAAGGTTTCGACCCATAATAGGCTCCATTTTATTTTTTCTTTGAATTTCTTCACCGATATGTGTAGGTTGCATCACGATGTTTTCCTTCACCTAAGAGCGTCGGGTAAATATCTACATATTAAAATCGAAAATCGAAAAACACATTAGTACATGGCGGGATTCGAATTCGGGGCCTGCAGTTTACAAGTCAAGAGCTAAACCCCTGAGCCACCGACGCTCTTAAACGAAGTTAAGTACAAAAATTACAATTCTTATTTCTAAAAAAATCCAAAAAAAATGTATAAAAATCTGTTACCTAATTTGTAAAGTTTGTTTTAATAAAATAATGTTTAATTCTAAAAAAACTCATTGACTTGATAACCTCCTTCTGTTGGAAGTCGGTTAAAAAAAACAATTATGATTACAGACAGTGCGTATTTTTGAAATATTAAAAATATGTAACTTTTATAGACAAATAAAAAAAAAATGTTTGTGTCACCTGCGACTCGGTCGTGCGTAGCTGCGAGCTGCAACTGCATAGAGCTTCTCTCTTCGTCTCCAATTTATCAATTTATATCATTACACGGCTCATGCGTATACGCACTTAAGGCTAAACTGCTCTGTTTCCCAATCAAATATTTTTTTAAACTTTTTTTTTAATCGTAATTTTAAATATGAAAAGATAAAGAAAAGAAAAAGTGAAAGGTACAATAGTTTTCTCATATTTGTTTTAGATTTTACACTTCCATATTATTTTTTTTACAAGTTACACAATTTTTTCCTGCGTAGAAAACTGGAAAATTATTAAAAAATAAACAAAAAAAATGATGCCGCTCGTTATCCAAAAAAAGTTGAATTCTTTTAGTTTGCGGTTAAAAATCCATGACTGCAAGCTTTTAGCTTGGCTATTGCACAATTATGTTTCAATTGCCTTACAACGCTGGGCCGCTATCTCCTGTCCCCTATTGTTATGTAAATTGTTATGCCGGGTACAAAAACCGCTTACGGAATGTATTTTTGAATAAACTTTTTTTTTTATTTATACGACGAAAATAATCCAAAGCAAAGAAATATTTTACCGAACAAAGACATCGTCGTTTTTAAACGTTACCTAAATAATTTATAATGTATAAAGAATTGTGCGAAATACGCTATTAAGCATTATTTGCACATAAAGCTGTGTATTCCACGCTCCCGACGTCAAAACCACGAGCACTTCGTGATATATTGTCGGGGCTTTAGAACTAGTCATACATGAACTTCCTTTCCCTTTTTCTTTAAACGGAAAAATATTTACGACTATAGCGAATGAAGTGCGAACGAGTGCCAAGTTACACTGGTCAGTATTACGAAAGCGGGACCTTAAGAGGCGGTCTATTACAAATATTTTATTAGTTCTTACAGGGGATCCTTTGTTGGCACAGATTGCCCTTTTACGCTTAAGGGGCTTAACAACATTAAGGTGACAATGGGGAGGCTTAGTTTTGTAAACAATTTCAACAATTCATCGTGACCGTTTCATTTTTGTAAGGGTTTGTAAAGGCGCAATATTATTTCAGAATTTAAGGTCATGTTTTTAAAGAAAATTACTTTTTAATTTATTTTTACAGACTTTAACTGTTTTTCTTCGTGTTTATGTGTGTGATGGGCTTATTGATTGATTTATAAAAATGTATAATTATTACTGAATATATCTTAATGGGGGAGAGATTGGTCCCAATTTACTGTAATTCGGCGATTAAATTTGTTTTAGACTATAGTAACAATCTTACGATGAAGGAAAACATCGTGATGACTGCACGTATTGGCGAAGCAATTCAAAGATATGTGTGAAGTCTACCATCTGGGCCAGCATGGTTAACTATGGCCTAATCATCCTCTTAGAGTAAGCTCCGAGCCCCTCAAAGGGGACGTATAGTGAGTTGGTGATGATGATAATGATAGTAACAATTGCAAAACAAATAAATAGGCATACTGTAATGATTATGGTTTCTTGCATATTACTTCTTCCGCTTACGCATCTATCTTTTTTTTTTTTTTTTTATACTATAAAGTGGCAAACGGGCAAGCGGCCACCTGAAGCGACCGCTGCCCATAGACATCTGCAATTGCAGATGCGTTGCCTATCCTTTACGGGCGAGGAGACGCACAGAAAAAAGATAATTTCTCTTTCTATGCGTCCTCTCTCCCGCCAAATCCACTTCCCCTTCCCATCACTTCCTTATAAGAGATAGGAAGGGAAAGTGGACTAAAATAGGCCTCCGGCACCACACTCATCAGACGAAACACGGAATTTCTTCCATTTCACGCCTGTCTTCTGTGTGGTCGTGGTATTTCACCGGTCGAGCCGGCCAATTCGTGCGAAGATGTTAAAGCGGGCTCTACCACTGTTAATCTCACGGTTCTGTTCATAGAATGAATGAAATGGAAGATTAGATTGAATGCCATTTTTAACTAAGGGTCCTTAGCGGTAGGCCAACGACCGTCCGTCACCCACTGTTATCAATAGTCGTGTAATTCGTTCTTATTCTCAGCGTACAATAAGTGTGGTACAAGAGAGGAAAGGAATGAGGTTGACTACTATTATATTTTCTTCATTATTCTTCATTCTGTTGTTTATTTCTCTGTTCTATATGTTTTTTTTAAAGATCAGAGAGAGATGATTTATCTGATATTTTGTTTGTTTCTAGGAGTCTTATAAAAACTTTTGTATACTTAACCTATTGTTAGTGGCACTTGTTAAAAATTTCCTCTGACGAAACACTTGTGCAAAAACATTTTGTCAATTCTCTTTTGTTCAAAGAGATTGAGTGGTATGAATAATTGTTTTATACCAGTATTTGTACCGTGGAAACGCGCAATAGTGAAAGCAGGTACATTATAGTATCTTTGTCGCGGACGTAATGTAGTGCCCGCGACCCGCCGTAATACGTGTGAGGGCCGTCAGGTTTTTGTGGGTATTACGGTCACCTTCTGTGGCCGGCGAGTCCCACACTCTCTACGCCTTTGCACGCGCGTAGGGGTGCATAAATGCATTTCCTGACGTTTTTTTTGTAAAAAAAAGGTACATTATCTTTCTCACCGTGCGCTTGTAACTTGGACGGCAGTAAAACTCCGTCGTCCGGTCGTCACTCAGTGGAAATGCCCCATTACGTCTCAGCCACACGCATTACAGTAACAATTCTTTTACAAGTACCAAAGGATATGACCGGAATTACCTTTTGAGATGGTTTCTATTTCATTTCTAGATGTTATTTCTCTTTGATTTATGAGAAAATATGTTTCGATGAATTTAGGCGTGAATTCTCGGAACTCGTGTTTGTTATGTCAGCCAATTTATACTAACTCTATAAACCTACGGCTTCAGTTGCCTGAGTTCGCGATAAAACCGAACTTACGCTTTCTATCTTCGTTTTTATCCCGAACTTGGTCTAAAGAACCCATAGAGAAAGTAGTACTATACAATGTCTAACTTTATTTTGGAATGGTCGAATCCATTGTCCCATAAACGCTTTAAAATTATTCTAAGATAGACCTAGAGATCTAAAGTTAAAAGTCTCCATTTAACCTTTAATTGACTTTTAGTATGTCAGTAATTAAACATTATCGTTACAGACATTAAAGGAGAATGGTAACCACTTAATATCTGGTGAACCACGTAAAACTTTGTTGAACATTCACTGTAAAATCAACTCTATACGTATGTTATTTGAGTTGATAATCTAATAAAGATCTTTTCATCAACAGAATGTGGGCGATGTGCGTGGTGGCGGCGCTGTGCGTGTGGTGCGCGGGCGCAGAGTGGCGCTGCCCCGAGCTGAGCGCGCGGCCCGCCGCCGAGTGCGCCTGCGACTTACCGCACACGCTGCGCTGCGCTGGCGATCATACCGCTCTACAGGTAACATAAGGGACTGACTCCGAATTCTAGTCAGCGCTGACCCGGCAAACATCAAAGTATTCTAATCTATACTAATATTATAAAGAGAGAAACTTTGTATTTTTGATTTTTATATAATACATACAAGAAATAACTCAGGAATTACTGGGCCGATTTCAAATTTTTTTTTACTCATAGAATGCTACATTATCCCCGAGTCACATAGACTATGTTGTTTGATTCCACGCGGACGAAGTCGCGAGCAACAGCTAGTACTAATATACAAGTGAGCGCTATCTTCATTCCGCTGTACTGACTTCAAATCAATTTACTTTGAGTATTTTTCGGATCAAAGCTGACATGTTTCAAATTCAGATAGTCATGGACTGAGCACAATTTAGGTATCTTAGGTGGGTCTGAGGAATAGATACGTCCCGTCTATACCTAAAATTGTGTTTCATATATCGTACATGCGAGATATGACAACGATTCGATTAAACTGTATGGGTATATAGGATAGGGAATGAGAGAGATAATGGAAGGATAACACGCGGTTATCCGCGTGACTCCAGCCTTATAGCTGTGTTTTTTTTATATTATAAAGTGGCAAACGAGCAAGCGACCACCTGGATTCGCCGAAATAGCGAAGCGACCGCTGCCCATAGACATCAGCAATTGCAGATACGTTGCCTACCTATAGTCTACGAGGGAGAAGACGCACAGAAGGAGGAAAATTTCTCTCCCTATGATTTCCTTATAAGAAAAAGATAGGAAAGGAAAGTGGATTAAAATTAGTCCTCCGACACCACACTCATCAGATGAAACACGGAATCGCTTCCATTTGTCGTCTGTCTTCTGTGTGGTCGTGGTATTTCACCGGGCGAGCCGTACAATTCGTGCGAAGATGTTAAAGCGGGCTCTACCACTGTTAAAACTGTGTCAGACGTGCACTTCTTTATTGAATCTATTTATGCGAGTATAGTAGATAGTATTGGCCAAAGGAAATTCTCTATGTTATAAATAAACTATAAGAGTATTTACTTAGCTCGTGGCAAATAGGAAAAGCAAAAGGGAAACAATAGCAATCTCCAATAACATCGGCCGAGCGGAAAGCAAACAACAATCGACGTGAACGTGGATAGATAGATAAATTACATTTATTCTTAGATTAGAAAGAATTGAACGTTCTTGGTACTTGCTATTTCTTTCTTGATACTTAACACTTACGAAATCGCAAAAGCCTTGTTCGCACCAGGATAGTATTTTAGTCGAGTAGCAAATAGCATTTATCCGAACAAATTATTTACTACTGTTCGGATTCGGTCTAAACCTAACACTAGGATAGTAATTTAGTAACTAAACGTGTCCGCACAGCAACATTTTAGTAGAGTAGATTAGTAAATCCTTTGTTCGGATACATGCTACATGCTACTCGACTAAAATACTATCCTGGTGCGGACAAGGCTTTATGAATATTTTCAGAAGAAAACACTAAAATAATAATTGGGTTTAAATGATTTGTGTTACTTGAAAATGTTTCGGTTTTAGTTCGAGATACTTACATCAATATTATGTCTAGGTTTGAACATGGATCATAATTAACATAAGTAAACATTTTGACCAATAATTAATTGACCTTTGACACAGTTTAAATCTAAACTAAATACTAATAATATAAAGAGACAAACTTTGTATTTTTGTATTTTTGTTTGTATTGAAATAACTGAAGAACTGCTGGACCGATTTCAAACATTCTTTTATCATTAGATAGCTATATTATCTCCGAGTAACATAGGCTATATTATTTAATTACACGCGGACGAAGTCGCGCACAACAGCTATTGTATAACAATTGGTAAGCAACGACATACACGTACGACTGAGAACTTCAAGCGTACAGTAGACGGAGATATACATTTCCTTGTGGCTACCAAAACTGCAACCGATGATAATCTTATTGCTTGAAGTATTCCGTGTACGGCCTTAAGATGGCTTATACAAAATTATCAGACGAGTTTCCGTTAATTCAATTTGCGCTAAGTCACTTCTTGGGTGGCTTTTAACATTACAAACCGTCTTTATTAACAACAGATATTATTATAGAATTAATGATCCTATTAGTGGGAATAATTTCAATTTATAGTACAAAGAGGATTTATTATTGTTTTATACTTGGAACATACTGGATTGTGCTTATCCTTATCCTTACATAGTATAAAACAATAACGCTTTTATATGTTTGTCCCTATATATGCTTGAATCTTTAACTACGCAACGGATTTTGATACGGGATTTTTTAATAGATAGAGTGATTCATAAGGAAGGTCTTCATGTATAAAACATTCACAATATAGTAGAGTAACACTGATAATTTAGAGGTTTTTAATATGATGTCGTAAATTAACACATTTTTAGCGCTTACATTGCAAACATTAAACCGATTTGCCGTGCGAAGCAGGGGCGGGTCGCAAGTCTACGATAGTTTAAAATTATATCAAAGTTTATTGTGTGTTGATTTAGTAATAATAACATCCAACAGATGATTTCCTTTTACTATATCAATAGTGTTCGAATGTGTTAGAACAGAAGCTCTCTAACATCGAATAGCGGTGATTGCGCTCGGTCACTTCACTTCAACACCCTACTCAAAGTGAAGCTCGCACAGGTGGCAACTAATTGTTTGCTTGAACATTCATTGCATACACTGATGACAATTCACTATATCTCTCGTAGTTTATACGTCATTAGGTTGAGCTCTTTATAGACTTGCATGCAAAGAGATATTATACATAGAGGTAGCACTCCATACTAATTTGACGTTAAAAAGCGTG